>SKCR01041362.1:0-169887 GCA_019454045.1 Zanthoxylum bungeanum | reverse complement strand
ATAAAAATAGTTTAGTCTGATTAGGGAGGGGAGTAAAGGTCTTTCATTCAGATTCTTCAATCTGAAGGAGTATGGTTTAGATATAGTACTCATACACATCACTAAAATGGTGTGGTTGAAAGGAAACATAAACATATTGTTGAAACAAGATTAACTCTTCTTGCCCAAGCTTTCATACATTTGTTTTTCTGGTGGGAATCATTCCTTACAGTTTCATAACTTATAAATACAATGTCTACAACAATTCTAAACAATGTGTCATATTTTATAATACTTCATTGTCAACTACTATACTATAATTTTTTAAAGCTTTTGGCTGCTCCTGTTACGATTTACTTAAAACCCTACAACAAATATAAGTTCTTTTTTCACACTGAGAAGTATCTATTCTCAGGATACAGTATCATTCACAAAGCGTATAAATGTCTTCATAGGTTAAAGAAGATATTTATTACTAGATATGTAAGTTTCAATGAATAAGAGTTTCCTTATAGATAGTTGTTTTGTGTGTCCAATTCTCTTTCATTTTTCATCTTTTGATTCTTATGTTCTAATTGTTCACAATTTTCCTTTATATATCACTACAAATCTTATTTTTATTGAAAGTAAGGATCACAAGTTTCATAACTCTTTGGTTAATGCTGGTACCGATCCTACTTTAACACAACCAAACCAATTTTCCCTTCTTTCCATTCCTAACACTTCTTCTGATTCTTCAATCAACATCAAATCTCTCTCAAAATATAGATGTTGTTCTCTCTATTTTTCCCATTAACATATATTCTATGACTACCAGATCCAACGCTAGTATCTTTAGACCAAAATTTTATCTTGCTGTTAGTAGTGGCTTAGAACCTTTAAGTGTGAAAGCAGTTTTAGCAAGTTCTCAATGGCATCAAGCCATGAAAGAAGAATTTGATGCTCTTGTCAGAAACAATACTTGGTCTTTGGTTCCAGTAGAGTCAGTCTCCGAAATTATTGGTATGAAGTGGGTTTTCAAAGTGAAGTATAGTCCTGATGGATGCATCTTTATATTGAAAGTTAGATTAGTGGCCAAGGGCTTTCATCAGATATAATATGTGGATTTTTTGAAACCTTTAGCCCTGTGGTTAAACCCTCTATAATTAGAGTGATTCTCAGCTTATCATGGCATTAGACAATTAGATGTCGATAATGCCTTTCATAAGGGAATCTTGATAGAAGATGTTTATGTTCATCAACTAGAGAGCTTTGTTAATTATGAATATCCTCATCATGTAAGTAAGTTGCAAAAAGCCTTGTATAGTATCAAACAAGCCCCAAGAGCTTGGTATAATAAGTTGGAAAGCTCACTGGTGTAGTGGAATTTCTTGGTTTCCAAATCAGATACTTCATTATTTATGAAAGATATTGGTTCAGCGGTCATATTGATATTGATATATGTTGATGATATCTTAATAATTGGGTCAAATAGTAAGCTTGTTGAAGATGTTATTGCATGGATTGTTAATGACTTTGCATTGAAAGATCTTGGTGATTTTAATTACGTTCTGGAAATAGAAGTTGTTGACGGCTGATTTTCGTTCCAGGGGTAATTCGGGAAAATCACTCAAACAAACCTCCATCAACTGTGAATTTGTTTGGTTTCTTGGGAACCAAATGCAAACTTAGCAGGTAAATAGGAAAACACAGACAAAAAGAGGATTTAACGTGGTTCAGCGAAATGAATCCAACCTACGTCCACGGGCACAAAGAAAAATGAAGTCTTTATTATCACCTTAGGTCTGACCGACCTCTCTTTCTCTCTCTAACTCATAACTCTTTTCTCTCTCTTACAAGTGAAGAAATAACTCTCTTGCTAGAAAATAATTGACCAACTATTTACAATGAACTCTCAACCCCTTTATATACTAGGTAAAACTCCACCATTACATCAACTCGTGACGTCAGTCACGTGAACCTGTCATCGCCGCGCAGGCTCTCTCCCCAACCACTTTGTAAAAAGTAACTCTGTCATCTGACACCTCATTAAACCATGCCGCTTTTGGTAACTGCTACATGTTACGCCACAGTGTCAGCCTATATCCCAACTTCTCATATGCAATAGCGTACGCCAGAGGATAAGCCGGTGACCCACTCATGTCACATCCGTCCTTTGGAAAGTAAAATTTCCCATATAGGGCTTACGTCATCCATACATAAGTGTAAGATACTGCAAACCCCACCTCGGTCCCCAGGTCGGCACGTCAAAGTGAACGATACTCAGCTCTTCCAGACTTCTTTACCAGGTCGGGTCGGTAGTAATAAACCATCTCGGGTAGGCCTTCACAAATGCTCATACTGCCGAATCTGATATCTTCTCATCAGGTCGGGTCAGCAGTAATGGACCACCTCGAGTGCCTTTCTGTCCGGGCTCGAGCCCCTTTGTCTGACCTCTCATCCTCACAAGGACCTTGGGCTTTTATCTACTAAGTGTAATCCTCATTTTACCATTCCTTGGGATTCTGACTTATTAGGGGCTGAAACTACCATCAACAGAAGTTACTCATTCGGTCACAAACATACGTCTTTCCCAAACCAAATACATAGGTGACATATGTATGGGTTTTAAGGGGTATTATCGGGTAACGCAGCGGAACGCGGAAAATCAAAATTTTTCGATTTCAAAATTTTTCTTGGACAATTAAAATAAATTTATTTATTTTAATTACACAATACTTAAGATCCGAAATTTTTTACCCAAGAAATCAAATTACTTTGTAATTGTCGAATTGCCCCAATACTTTACAAATTAATCATTTGTGTCCTTTAATTGTCAAATATAATTTTGAATGATTCCACACAGTACCAAAGTGATTTTAACATGTCCTACACATCGAATTATAAATTACAACTCAAACCCTCAATTTCTTACAAATTGTCGCGAGCCCCTAATGGTGGGCAAATTGTGCATTTTGTTCTTTATTTGTTCAAAACATGTCAAGATCAAATCTAATCAACCCAAAATTAAACATGCATCATACACACATCATAATACATCACATATATGAAAATCCCCAAATTTGAAAAGGATATAAACCCTAATTTTATATTTTCTTCAAATTGGATAAATTACACCAAATCAAACAAATACAATACTTTAATCAAGTCTCTACCACACCAAGTAAGTCTCCCCACTTTAAAATAACTCTAGAATAATTCTAGGTCATCAATGAGTGACCTAACAACTCTAGAATGGCAACTAGATCATCAAATGATCAAAATAATGCTTAATAACTCCTTATAAGCTTTCTTTCAACATCATACATGCAAACACTCATCATCAAAGCTTCCAACCATCAAAAACATAAACAAGAATGAGTGGAAAAACCTAAGAACTACACATGTTGTAGCCAAGAATGAAAGGAACAAATTTCCATCTAATGAAAGGTTGGAAATACTTACTAAATCTTTGCCTTTCTTTGGATTTGACTCTTGTTTCCTCTTTTTCTCTTAAATGTTTTGTTTTTCTTTTGGAGGCTATGACTTGTGTAAAGTAAATGGAAAAATTTAGACTTTAAATATCTAGGTCACATGGGCGAAAATTAGGAACAAATATCTAATAGATTTTTGTAATTTTTAAAACAATTTTAAAGAATACAAAATCAATTTGATAACCTTTTTCCTTAAATGTAAAGTCAATAATTTATATTTGTAATCATTTCCTAACTTTATCATAATGTAAGATATTTATATTTTAATTATTTAATAATTATTTAATTAATTAATAAATATAAATATCTCAAATATATGTATTATATTTACTTTAAATATCTCAAATACATATATCAATAATATATGTCAAATATCATAATTGGGCAATTAATTAATGTGTATTTAATAATATCATATATTAAATACAAACACATATTAATTAGGAAATGACGGTTCGGTCCATTTACATGTATCTTTCATTTAATCGTTAAATAATTATAAATAATCACCATTATTCATAAAAGTCGCCCTAGTGCTCTACGAGTATATTTCATTATTGAGACTCTCTAGATTCAAGCATATCCGTCACGAAATCTAATTTCGTGTCCATAATTCACCCACCCGTAAATTATGACGACCACGGATAAATTCGTTGAATCATACAGGTCAAGGTCATTGCATATGTTTAATTTATCTATCATAGGTATCCATATATCCCAGAGATATATATGTAAACGTCAAATCTCTATAGGGACAATCATGTCAACGTCTCTATTAGCAATCTCTAAAAGAACACTCAGAATTTACTTCTAAAGTGTACCACGGGCCCATGGTTTTTATCTGATTGCTAATCATATATGGACTACCTATGCTCTGTACACAGAACTGACGGATCCTATCTTGACACACACATGACACCCTGAGGATCTGTCCACACCCAACGAACAGGCGGTGGTCTGACCTTAATAGGTCGGTGACATGACTGCCATCTAAGAGTGGAAGATATCTCATGTGCCCACAGTGGTATCTCAAGTCGAAGAATCACTTATGATACTCAACCCGAGAAGATTTTTATTAACGTTGGTGTACCATCCATTAATAATCTTATGCGAGTCGTTCAGTGTTTATTTCCGCTATAAATACCTACACATCTATACGAATCTCCAATACTCATGGCTCATTGAGAAACCATTGGAATCCAATATTCTAGTATACGACATGTACCGGTCTTTACGAGTTTACTTTACTGACCAAGTAGTGTAAACATTGACCAGGAACGGTCTAAGAATGACAACGTCATGATACAACCCAATGTCAGTTGCGACGTTTTTATAACTATATCATAACTAATCATTCTAAGGTCAATTACGTCTTTACTGTATAAAGATATATATTATATTATAAAAACTGTTCATTTTATTCATAATAAAACGTTTACAAAAGTATTTACAAGGAAATACAACAGGAAATTGACGTTCTGAGCACCAACCCTAACAAAATCTCCCACTTGCTCTAGGGCAAATATCGATTATATCTAATACCCATCGACTCCACATGTTTATCAAATAAATTTGGAGGTATGGCCTTGGTAAGCGGGTCTGCTACATTATTTTCACTCAGTACCTTGCACACGATTATATCCCCTCGCGACACAATATCTCGAATGATGTGGTACTTGCGTTCCATATGCTTTGACTTCTGATGCGCCCTCGGTTCCTTTCCTTGCGTAATGGCTCTAGTATTACCACAGTATAACGGAATCGCATTCTCGATACTTGGGACTACTCCCAACTTTGTGACAAAGTTCTTAATCCATACAGCTTCATTTGCAGCTTTATAAGCTGCAATGTATTCCGCCTATGTGGTGGAATCTACCGTTGACCTTTGTTTGGAACTCTTCCAGCAAAATGCACCTCCGTTAAGGGTAAAGACGAATCCAGATGCAGACTTTCTATCATCGGGATCTGATTAGAAGTCGGAATTCGTATACCCATTAACTTGCAGTTCATTTCCTCCATATATAATCAACTTATCCTTAGTACCTTTAAGATACTTTCGAATATGTTTAATGGACATCCAATGGTCATTGCGTGGATTGGACTGATATCTATTGGTTACGCTAACAACGAAACTGATATCAGACCTAGTAAATAACATGACATACATTATGCTACCCAACACGAAGCATAAGGTTGGTTAGACATTCTAACATTCTCATCTTCTGTTTGCGGACACATCTTCTTCGAAAGATGAATCTCATGTCTGAACGGTATATTTGTTGTCTTACAGTTACCAAAATTGTACCGTTCTAAGATCTTATCTATGTACGTTGATTGGGATAACCCAATCAGCTTCATGTCTCTATCTTTATAGAGTTTTATGCCTAAAACATAGGAAGTTTCTCACAGGTCCTTCATAGAGAAATTCTTATAGAGGTAAGCTTTTTTGTCTTGCATCATCCCTATATCATTCTCAATGATTAGGATGTCGTCAACATAGAGGACTAAAAATACCACCATGCTCCCACTGGCCTTCTGATACACACAAGATTCTTCTGAATTCTTGAGAAAACCAGACAATCTAATAATCTCATCGAATCGAAGATTCCAACTTCGTGATGCTAGTTTAAGTCCATAAATGGACTTCTTAAGCTTACATACCATACCCATGTTCTCGCTGGATACAAAACCCTCCGGCTGTTCCATATAGATTTCTTCATCATCCATTTAGAAAAATCATTTTGACATTCATTTGCCAAATCTCGTAATCATGATAAACAGCTTTAGAAAGAAAAATCCTAATAGACTTAAGCATTGCTACTGGTGAAAAATTTTCATCGTAGTCGACGCCAGGTCTCTGCGTGTAACATTTTGCACCAGTCGGGCCTTATAGGTTTCAACCTTTCCATCAGGCCCTTCCTTCCTTTTGTAAACCCATTTACAACTGATATGAATAATTCCTTCGAGAAGCGGAACCAAGTCCCAAACTTGATTCTCATGCATTGAGTCTAACTCAGATTTCACGGCATCTTGCCACTTCACAGAGTCGATGTCCAACATCGATCCTCTATAGGTAAAAGAGTCAATCTCTTCAACTAAGAGAACATCAAGACTCTTTTCTTGTATCAAATACAAGCGTTCAATAGGTCTAAATACCATTTGTGACCTGCGGAGTTTGTGTGTTGAAGGTTCTTCATCTACTTGAACTTCAGGTTCCTTCGTTGGTTCATTATTTTCAGGTTGGACTTCATCAAGTTCAACATGTCTATGATTACCACCTTCTGACAAAAATGCTACCTCTAGAAATTTTACGAAGCGAGTACGAACACATTTCGATACTCGATATCATAGAACAGATATCCCTTCATATTCAAAGGGTATCCAACAAACCTAAACTTTTACCCTCGAGTCGAAAGCTTATCTAGTTGAGCCATCCTGACATAGGCAGGACAACCCTAAACCTTAACATAATTAAGATTTTGTTTCCTACCTGTCCATATCTCATATGGAGTCGTAGGAACAGCTTTTGAAGGAATCTTATTCAAAAGATGTGCAGTTGTTAAAAGAGAGTAGCCCTATAAAAAAAGGGCAAATATGTAAAACTCAACATAGATCGAACCATATCCAATAAAGTCTGATTTCTCCTCTGAAACACTCAAATGTACTGTGGAGTACGTGGAGGAGTATATTGAGCGAGAATCTCATTCTCCTTCATATAATTCATGAACTCACTACTCATATATTCGTCGCCTCGATCAGGTTGAAGGTATTTAATATACTGACCAATCTGTTTTTCTACTTCATTACGGAACTCTTTGAACTTTTCAAAGGTTTTCGATTTATGTCACATCAGATAGACATAATCGTACCGTGACATATCATCGGTAAAGGTAATGAAGTACGAATAATCACTGTGAGCAAGCTGACTTAGTGGACCACACACATCAGAATATACGATTTCCAGTAAGTTAGTGGCGCGGTGTCCAACACACGAAAATGGGGTTTTGGTCATCTTACCCTAAATACATGATTTACAAGTTGGATATGGTTCAATGATGACATTTGGTATCAAACCATTCCTAACCAATTGGGTAAGGCGTTTCATGCTTATATAACCTTGCCTCATATGCCAAAGTTCAGTATTATTAACTACATGTAAACTACGTTTATTAATCCTAGTATTCAAAATATCACTAGACGTATGCAATATGTAATGACCATGCTCATTTGGACAACAAGGGATCTGAATATTACGTCTATCATATAAATATAAGGAACAATTATTAATATTAACATGATAACCTTCTGTATCAAATACAAAAAGATATATAATATTTGATACACATCCCAGTACAATGTAGCAATCATTTAACAAAAGGCTCTCACTCGGCAAGAGGATCTCATATGCTCTAACTGCAACTGCATCCAGAGAGTCTCCACTCTCAAAACGCAACTGCATCTCTCCAGGCTTTAGCTTCTTACTTTCCTTCAGCACCTGCAACGAATTGCAAATGTGAACAGGACAAGCAGAATCTAAAATCTAGTTGGATATAACAGCTTCACAAGCTAGTGAGATATCAATAACTTGAAAAATAAATATACCTGATGTAGATGCTCTCTCTCCTTATATGGGTAATGTAGTCAGTATAATTCCTTTTCTAGTGCCCGACTTTGCTGTAATGATGACATTTGTCTTCAGATGCCCTCTTGGGCTTAGCTATCTTTCCTTGCGATGGAGGACCGAAACCTTTCTTCTTCGCTTTCGTATTATTTCCTTTTGGAATAAACTTGGAAGAAGCAGAAAGTGAAGTAGATTTCGTAGGGCGAGTCGGTACTCCATTCCTTAGGTCCTCTTCCGCTGTGATCAGCATCCTATGCAATTCATGGTAGGAACAAATAATCTCATTCATGTTGAAGTATATTACGAATTAGCGATAAGATGTTGGGAGCGAACCAAGAATGACACTCTTATCAAGAATGTCATTCAGAGAGAGATTATATTGCCTCAGTTGTTCGATCAAATTGATCAAGTGAAGAACATGTGAGCTAATAGCTTACCCCTCGTCGAGTCGTGCATGAAAAGTTCCATCGCCACTTTATGAACAATAACTTTTTCTTGGTTCATATATGATTCTCTTAATCATCATACTATATGTATCTGCCATGCCATAGTACTGTCTCTTGAGTTCCGATGCCAGTGAACTTAGAATGTATGATTTAACTTTTAAATCATCGTCTTTCCAAGACTGGAAAGTTTCTAGTTCATCCGGTGTTGCATCCTCAGACACAGCAAGGGACAGCGGACCCTCAAGTACATATCTCAACTTTTTGGATTCAAGGACAATCTTTTATCTCCATATCCCAATCGGCAAAGTTTTCAGCGCCTTTCAGTTTGTTTGTATCCAATATACGCGCAAACGGATTAGTCGATTGTGCCGCCATCATAAATCTATCATGTAGATTACGAAAAATGGTTAGTATAATTAAACAGTTTCATATAATATCAA
Organism: Zanthoxylum bungeanum; assembly: GCA_019454045.1. Lineage (NCBI taxonomy): Eukaryota > Viridiplantae > Streptophyta > Magnoliopsida > Sapindales > Rutaceae > Zanthoxylum > Zanthoxylum bungeanum. The sequence continues at coordinate 160,928 of SKCR01041362.1, read as the reverse complement.
AAAAATTAACTAGATCATGGATTTTTAATCTAAAAATATCTCTCACACTAAATCATGCAATACTGTAATCCCCAAACAGAATACAAAGATTTAATAATTAAATTAAATATAAATAGTGAAAGGTGGATCCTATGAATATATTTCAGCTCACAGTTTTGGCACGTTCTCGCCTATGTATATTCATTAGGTAGACAACTCATTGTCAATCACTTAATAGTGACTCATGGGTTCCGGTCCTGGTCATTTCTCGTTGTGACAGCTTTGGCACATTCACAAGGAGGCGTACCATGGTTAAACTCGTCAATGATAAACTCAAGCTACTTGCGTAACACTGACAGCTTTGGCACGTTCAGGATTCCGCTTTCGCTTGAATTTATCTAGTATCATATATACAGCCGACATAAATAAATTTCTATCGGCTACACCGTCACAGCTTTGGCACGTTCTCGGATGTAGTCATATAAAAGATATCCATAAACCGTATTGACAAGACGGACCATGTAACATGCATCAAATACATAATTAACACATAACCTTATTAATTACGGATTTTCCGGAAAGTGTCATACACCCTAAATTTAATCAAATTAAATTATACATGCATGTATCAAGCAAAGACAAGATTAAACATTGAATTTAAAGGGCTAATCATATCAAGAGCCTAGAATCAGACTCGGTCTGATACCATTTTGTATTGGTTTTAAGTGGTATTACAGGGTAAAACAGCAGAACGCGGAAAATCAAAATTTTCCGATTTCAAAATTTTTCTTGGACAATTAAAATAAAAGTATTTATTTTAATTACAAATACTTAAAATCTAAAATTTTTTACCCAAGAAATCAAATTTCTTTGTAATTGTCGAATTACCCCAATACTTTACAAATTGATCATTTTGGTCCTTAAATTGTCAAATATAATTTTGAATGATTACACACAGTACCAAAGTGATTTTAACATGTCCTACACATCAAATTATAAATTACAACTCAAACCCTCAATTTCTCACAAATTGTCGTGAGCCCCTAATGATGGGCAAATTGTGCATTTTGTTCTTTATTTGTTCAAAACATGTCAAGATCAAATCAATCAACCCAAAATTAAATATGCATCATATAAACATCATAATACATCACATATATGAAAAGCCCCAATTTTGGAAAGGATATAAACTCTAATTTTATAATTTCTTCAAATTGGATAAATTACACCAAATCAAACAAATACAATACTTTAATCATGTCTCTACCAGACCAAACAAGTCACCACTTTGAAATAACTCTAGAATAATTCTAGATCATCAATCAGTGGCCCAACAACTCTAGAATGGAAACTATATCATCAAATGATCAAAAGAATGCTTAATAACTCCTTATAAGCTTTCTTTCAACATCATACATGCAAACATCCATCATCAAAGCTTCCAACCATCAAAAACATAAACAAGAATAAGTAGAAAAACCTAAGAACTATACATGTTGTAGCCAATAATGAAAGGAACAAATTTGTCTCTAATGAAAGGTTGGAAATACTTATTAAATCTTTACCTTTCTTTGGATTTGATTCTTGTTTCTTCTCTTTTTCTCTCAAATGTATTGTTTTTCTTTTGGAGGCTATGACTTGTGTAAAGAAAATGGAAATATTTAGACTTTAAATATCTAGGTCACATGGCCGAAAATTAGGAACAAATATCTAATAGAATTTCGTAATTTTTAAAACCAATTTTAAAGAATACAAAATCAATTTGATAACATTTTCCTTAAATGTAAAGTCAACAATTTACATTTGTAATCATTTCCTAACTTTGTCATAATGTAAGATATTTATATTTTAATTATTTAACAATTAATTAATTAATTAATTAAAAATATATCAAATATATGTATTATATTTACTTTAAATATCTCAAATACATATATCAATGATATATGTCAAATATCATAATTTGGCAATTAATTAATGTGTATTTAATAATATCATATATTAAATACAGACATATATTAATTAGGAAATGACGGTTCGGTCTCTTTGCATGTATCTTTCATTTAACTGTTAAACGATTTATAAATAATCATTATTATTCATAAAAGTCGCCCTAGTGCTCTACGAGTATATTTCATTAGTGAGACTCTCTAGATTCAGGCATATCCGTCACGAAATCTAATTTTGTGTTCATAATTTACCCACCCGTAAATTATGACGACCACGGATAAACACGTTGAATCATACAGGTCAATGTCATTGCATATGTTTAATTCCTCTGTCACAGGTATCCGGATATATCCCAAAGATATAGATGTAAACGTCAAATCTCTATAGGGACAATCATGTCGACGTCTCTATTAGCAATCTCTAAAAGAACACTCAGAACTTACTTCTAAAGTATACCACGGGCCCACGGTTTTTATCTGATTACTAATCATATATGGACTACCTATGCTCTGTACACAGAAGTGACGTATCCTATCTTGACACACATAGAACACCCTGAGGATCTGTCCACACCCAACGAATAGGCGGAGGTCTGACCTTAACAGGCCGGTGACTTAACTGTCATCTAAGTGTGGAAGATGTCTCATGTGCCCACAGTGGTATCTTAAGTCGAAGAATCACTTATGCTACTCAACTCAAGAAGATTGTTAGTAATTTAGACTTGAACGAATGTGAATGTTAGAGACAATAATTAAGATATTTCCGCAATACTAATTTAGTATCAGCACTAAAAGCCTTTTTTGGCATAGGAGATCATCCAAATAGTCCTTGGGAGACTTTTAGGTGCATTTAATAAGTGACTTTGTAATAAATGTCGTTTTTCAACGTGTGGTTTTTAATTCATGTTGCTGAATTGAATCATTAACTATTAAGTATATTTGATTAAAATAGTTTTGCTGAATGGAATTTGTAACTTTCAGTTAACAACAGTTTTGAAATTCATGCAGATTGAGTGGTTCCAGTAGGACAAGTTGCACGAAAATTGTTGACTGGAATTTTTCTTCATGGACACATGTGGAGCAAGTGACACATGATGTTATTGCACCTTCACCTTGGATGATCTTTGGTTGTCAAAATGGTTCGTACAGCATCACTAAAATGCTCTTTCATATGCCTTCACCTTGGACATTAACAATGATATTCAAGTTTTAAGATGCATTTATCTTGGAGGCTTATTGGGTGATGAAGGTTCGGTAATCTTTTTGACACGATAAGGATCCTATAGGCTTTTGCATATTCTATTATCTTGTATGAATTAATGAATTATTGGTTTGTTGTTTAACTTTTTTAGATTAGCGGGTAGTTTGTAGTAATTATTATTTTAGTATTTAGATTAACGTATTTTGATGTATGAAATATTAGTTTAAATACTTATGTTAATTTCAAGTTTCTTTAAATATGTTTTAATTGTGTTTTATTGATTAAAATGATTTATATTGATATTGATTAAAATGATTTATATTGATATTAAATCATATAAAAATAATTAAATAATATTTCAACAAAAAAATTATCAGATTTTCCATCAAATATATGATTCCACTCAAAATTAAAATTTTAAATTTTAAATTCAAATTTCTGTGAATTATGACACAAATTTAATGACATATGTCATAATTTAATGACATATATATGTCATAAAATCATAGATTTATGACATTTTTGAATCATAAATTTATGATATTTATGTAACGGTTTTAAACTATCATAAATTTATAACACACAAAAAACCGTCATAAAAAATGACATGGCGATATATGACAGTTTTAAAACTATCATAAAATAACGTTTATGAAGATTTTAAACCGTCATAAAAGAGCGAAATTCTAATAGTGTTTAGATCATGTGGGATAAATGGACCACCACATAAAACAACCGCAGGAGAAAATTTGTGCTTATAATTTACCTGATTTGTGAAACCAACGCCGAATCCGAGCAAGACACGACCCAAAATGAGCATGGGAATATTGGCAGCTCCACCATTGATGGCAGCACCAGCAAGAAAAGTGCAACCACCTACTACCATTATGTTTCTGCGGCCCAATGCCGTGGTGAGTCGGCTAGCTACTAGAGATGAAGCTAAGCCTGCTATGTAAAGGGAAGACGTAAATGCTGTTAAGACATGGCTATCATACATACAGTAGATGTTTGTTTTTGCTTCAGCGGATTTTCTCAACACGGATGGAAAAAATTTCTTCAGAAATGGTACCATTGTTGTTACACCTCCTGTAAATTAGGGAAACAAGTAACAACCATTAATCTTTTTATTTTAGTAACCAATTATGTTAATCAAATTTTTACCCTTGCATGCTAAAGTTGTATCAACTAATTAATTATAGCTAGTGAGTTTTTGTTGTAAAGACAAGCGTATGTTTCAGATTTATATGTTTATTATCAAGATCCAACCATTGTAAAACTCTTGGGTGCTTTTCTTATTTCATTCTTCTTCTTTTTCAATTAATTGTAATAATGTTCATTTATGCATGATCGGAAGTAAAAAATAAGAAAAAGAATAATGATATTCAACCTCTCAATTTCTCTCAACATCGTAAAGATAATGCTTAGGAGAGCATGTGAAAAAAAAAATATAATATATATATATATAACAATATTTACTTACTAATTTTAATAAGGGTAATTTTCAAAATAAATAAGATTATTGAAAAATTGGATAAAAATGAGAAAAATGAAGTTTGTATATAAAATATTACATCAACATTAGAAATAAAAAAAAAAAAAAAATGTGTCCTATGGTCATTTGTTTTTAAATCTATAATATTTTTTTTTTTTTAATGTTTATGTGTAAATAATTTATGTGTTTTATGTATCCGTCCCAAATATCAACTTTATCGGTGATAATAGGATTTTTTTGGATATAGAATTATCGGATTTACATAACAGCAAAGGGTGTTTAGAATTATCAGTTTCATTTTCTTCGGAGTGATGCTATTATCGCCCTTTAAAACCTTAGGCAAAATTACGTAAAAAGATTTAAAAAAAAAAAAAAAAAAAAAAAACCCTCATAAATACATAAACTCAAATAAAACCCTGGTACCATCTATTAGAATAGCTACCTCAAATTACAAGAGAACAAATGACGTTTTTTTTTTCCTTTTATTCGACTGAGTTACGACATGCAATTATAAAGCATGAAGAGTGTGTGAGCAAGAGTCACCATTGCTCATATCTACTTGGGATGAGTTTTTTTTTTTTTTTTGAATGTTAATGAAAAGATTCATTATTTAAAAATATCTTTAACTACACGATCATTTCGATTCGAATACAAACTTAGGTAATACTAATACTTGAGATGAGTTGAGAGTTAGAAAAATTGTTTTGACCATATGAGTTTGTGAGCTATATGAACAACGTTGATATTGGAGTTTTAAAAGGAAGAGTGATTAGAATTATTATTGGAACTAAAAGAATATCATAAAATGTTTATACAAGTAAATAAAAAAAATATTTATATGTATCAAGAGGACTTTCAGAAGGTGGTAATAGCTCTATTCTTTTTTTTTTTTATTCTATGTCTAACCATCATAATGATAAAATTGTGGTTGTTAATTAACTACCAATTAGAGCATCTCCAAAAAATTTATCTAATTTCACTCTTTAAATACTTATTTGATTATCTATTTGGCAAATTGAAAAGTTGAAAAATAAACTAGATTCTTCAAATAAAAATAATATTATATTATTTTAATCAAATTATAGGGGCTCACTTTTGTTATACGATTTTAATATAGAAATAATTATAAGTAATTATGATAATGTGATATAAAAATTATATAATATAAGAAAGATATTATAAATATATTTATATTTTTTTAATTAAATTAAATTAGACTCGCTTTAATGATATTATTTTAATATATAAATAGTTATTAATAGCTCTAACCACTACCATTATAATAAAGTAAAGAGAGATAAAATATTATATAATAATATTTGAAAATAGATAAGTCACTCTTGAATATTAAAAAATGGGAAGTAAAACTTAATTTGAACAATTTCAATTGGTTCCCCTTCATACCTAATTTTAATGATATAATTTTTTTATTTACCAACTAAATAATAATTGAAGAGTGTTTTGGAGTTGCTCTTAGTCTTCAAAAAACTTCTAATTGAAATCCAATAAATTATTCATGAAAGAAGCGAAATCATAAAAAGAAACCGAATAAGATCAAAGACGAAGGTTAAAAGACAAATAAAAATGACCATAAATAAGATTAAAAGGATAAGAAAATAAGTAATTGTAATTCATCTATCAGTCAACACTAGTACTAGATTTCCCAAAGGAGTAATCGAATTAATTTTCAGATATATTAAGAAAATTTACTATCCGAAGTCGAACCTTGAGAGAGATAAAAAATCAGAAATATATTTAAATTTACTCACCCTTTTTATATTTAGAAAAATAGATTTCTCAACCTATTTTATTTATTTATGTTGATATTTTAGTATTTAATTTATATTGTCTCACTCTCACCTCCTTTCTCGAAAAAGTTTTGAAAAGATGGGTTCAATCTCCTATACTGACAATATGGGTTTTTTCTTTACTTGAAATAACTTCTTTTCTTTTCACAATTTTTTTTAAAAAAAAATAGAAAGAAACTTCTTTTAATTTGTGGATTTGGGAGATATCAAGGCTGGTTCCCTTCAGAATTATAATTATATAATACAAGTACAATGATAGATAATATTACAAGAAATGTAGTATATCTCTTTTGATTTTGTAAACTAAACCCAATCAATATACAAACAAGACCAACCAAGTGCTAATTGTGAAAAAATGATGCAATTTATCAAAGTTTAATCACTAATTTATTTTGAACATTCTATAAACAACGACCTGTCACAGAAGCTGGACCATTTGTATCTGCCCAAAATTTTGCTTAATTTTACTTCCCCAAGGATAAGTGTCTGTAATTATTGCAAAGCAGGCAACTTAATTAGAACGTGAAGGAGAAAGACAGACCTGAGATTCCGATGTCATAGCCAAAAATGAGGCCACTGCTTGCAGCAACGATACAGGTGGTCAACACTGACGCCGTTATCTTTCCGGAAAAGTTGTTGACCGGTCCGTCAACGGCGAAACCTCCTGCAGGCATTATGCTATCTAAACTCTCTCTCTCTCTCTCTCTCTCTATCTTTCTCTTTCTCTTTCTCAGTGTCCAAACAAACTTACTGGAATGAAATAAGCTATTAGCATTCAGTATGATTTCTCATTGTTACAACACAATACATATGTATATAAATTTATGCTTGTTGTTGGCCGTTGGAATTTGGAAATGGAAAATCATGCTACCTACCTAATTGGGCTGGTTGGTGCGTGTTTGGAGTTATTATTACAAAGCTTAGCTACCCGTCAATTAAAGTGTTAATTTTTTTTTTTTTTTTGAAGATTTCATTAATTAAAGACATCTTTATGTAAATACACGATCATTTCGGCTCGGTTATAATTTAAGATATCCTAAAATTCGAACCTAATTAGAACGAAATCTGAAGACATAAAATCGCATATTCACACCGAAATCTACTGAATGAATTGAAGGATTTTACGGACTGGTGTAATTGTCCGACCTTTGCTAGTATTGGTGAATACAGGGTCTGGAACAGTTAAAGAAAATACGCAATATACATAATATAAACTTTTACAACAGCCTATAAATAATATATTATAAGGAAAAATAAATAAGCTTATAAAGAATCTCCAAAACTAGGTCTTCACTTCTAAAGCTTGATCTACCATCTTTCCCGCACAGATCTTCTATTGGCTGATGAAAAAAAGCTTTATTCGTACAAAATAGAAACAAAAGCCCAACATAAGGTTAAAAATCTACCACCATACGTTTCTATAGAATCTAGATAACAACAAAAAACATATATGAAACAAGCAAGAAAAAAGAAGAAGAAACAAGAGGGGGAGGATGAGGAGGTGTAACGACCCGAAATTTTATCTCAGTTAAAGTCGTATATCGGTGGTTAGATAAAAATTTTCATGAAGTTAAAAGAAATTGTGAAGACGATTTAGTGGCTCAAAATTAAAAACAAGTCCAATATTATTAGTATTTGCTATTGAAACATTTTATTATTGTTGTTGCATATAAGCCCACAAACAAAGTATACTAACACAATTTTTAGGCCCAATTTTCGGCCAAGCCCCTCGTTTTTCTAGAAAAGTCTTCACACTTCAATATTTTAATACAACTTAATAAGAAACTAAAGACAAAACTCAAGCCTCACATTTTAACCACCCTTGGTCGAACCATCTCTTTCAAAACACCTTGGAAATTCTTCAATTTTCTTAAGAAATTTCCAAGACAACTAAGAGCAATCCAACACAAATCAAACTTAGGAAGGACAAAGCAAGTCTTAGGGACTTGATTGGTGAAGAAAACTCATTGATTCAAGGTAAGAAAATCTTGACCCAAATTATAGATTTTGAGTTTTGATGGAATGATGGATGTTGTTGGCATGTATTTGATTATGATTAGATGATTATTGGACTAGAAAATTGATGTTGTTGAGAAATCCCCAAATTATGAAACCCTAGACATTGAGCTAAATTAGGGTTTATGAGATTTGATGTTGTAATGATGTTAGAAGATTAGATTTATGATGATTTGAATACTTGTATTTGATCTAACTTGTGTGATGTTGCAAATTTTGAGAGTGGAGAGGGAGTGGGGTTCAGCCAAGCCTAGAAGGAAAGGTGGACTATTTATGAATGTAATATGAAATCTTGATTGATGTTTTTATGCAATAGACATGCAAAATGGGAGTGGAGATAACTAAGATTGTGTAAATGTGAAGTTTTGGCATTTCGCGCACTAAGTGTTCCACGAAATCCCAAGCTCATATCAACTTAAGAAATTTAACATGTTTTATATGTTATAGAGAGTGTTTATAATAGTGAAAATTTTGTTAAGGGTTTCCAGATTGAATGCATTAAATAAGAAGGCGAAATAAGGAAGTTAGATAGCGAAGTTGGTTCTTGAAATTTTCTGGACATGTTGTAATAATTCACTTATAAGTTGAGATTCTGATTTCCGTTTGATGAACCAAAGAATTCTGAGTAAAGTAGACACATAAGAAAGCTACATATCCAAAAATTAGAATTTTTGGACATAAGATGAGGCCAAATCGAATTTTGTGTACTCAGTTTCTACATCCAATTTCTTGTCGGAACAGCCCCTGAAGTTTGGTTTATAACTTGAAATTTTACAACTGAAATCAAAATCCGTTAAAATTGAAGTAAACTAAACACATTAAGATCCATTTTAGAAAAATTTCATCCCTGAATTCATCCCTGAATTCATTCCTAATTATTTACAGTGATTTTTCAATGTTAGAGGTTGAGCAATGAATTTTCAGCGACTAAATAGAATCTAAATTTCTGCAACCACACTTGCGTAACCCCTAACCTAAGCCCGTAAAATTCATAGATACCACAAATATTCAAAATGACCAGTGACAGTGAATGTCCATGCTCTGTATATATTTTTATGCCTTATAAATGTATTCCGAGTTATAGAAACTAATAATTATTTTGACTTAAAATTGGCGTCAGGATTCCAGACGATTGCCTACCCCATGAAGTGCTCTAGACTCAACATAGCACTGTGAGTGGAGTATTAGTTTTCTGAACTTCAATAATATTTTTACGTTGTTATTTGATAACTTAATGATTTATGTGATCTTGCATTGAAGTTTATCAAATTACCGATTTTTTTAGATTTAAAATAAGTGTTAGTTTTTTTCGAGATTTATGATTTGAACATGAGAAATTCGATAAGTTTGTTATCAGATGAGTTTTTGATGATGAGATTTGATTTTAAATATGATATATATATATATATATATATATATATCTTTTGGAATTGATGGATCATAAAACATGAGCACATGTAGTTCTCAGCTCGGGACCAAGGGGACGGTGATATGTAATGTCCTTAGTTCCCCACCTGCCTCATATGAGACATTCTTTAGTACAGCTTCCGTGACTTGGGGGATGAAAATATGTAACGTCCCAAGGCACTAGTTTAGGTGTATGGGGGGATGGCGATACGTAACGTTCCTATGTAACAGGTTTTTCTACAGACTCTTCAATTTTCTTGAGATTTAAGATTTTCGTACCATGTTTCCAGCAAACATGTTGAGATGAACCTTGTTTATAGTTTCATGAGTTTAGAAGTAATTTTTACAGTATTTTTGATTTGATACAGATTTAATGATATCATTTTTATTTTCCTATAGCTCCACTCACTAGGTTCGTTATGACACACCTTCACTCTATAGCTTTGCAAGAACTTTTAACTGGTGAGTCACATGTTACTTTTGGAGACATGGATCATAGAAAAGAGCAATATTGCAGTCACTAGTTGAGTTGGTCCACCATGTCAAGCCTACATTCATATAGAATGTAGATTTTGATTCTTGTTGCATGTCATTTGTGTCACAATATTATGTTTTTGTAAAAGATTAATTAGTTTACTTATATATAAAAGTGGTTCACATATTAAGACACGTTCAAGAAATGTATGTGCTTACTGATGTAATGATAAGTGGATAGCATATAACTAGATATACTTAACAGTGACAGTCAGAGGCTTATGTGACAGTGGAACATGTTACCTACTGGTAACCTCTTCGGATTTGGGATGTTATAAAGTTGGTATCAGAGCGTGCTCTTTGGGCCGGTGACTACAGTGAGAAAGTAACAAAGTCTTATATATGTGATATACCCGGGGTACTCATATATGAGGGGTTATTTCTCTTTTATCTATGTCTCGAAGTATGTCTTTTTTTTTTTGTGAACCACTTGTGAATTTGATTGACCCTTCTCATTTTATTACATGTAGATACCATGCCATTGTGAAGTAAATCTGGACCCAAAGGTAGGTCTAGATGCAGTGAGGCACCCTCAGATGCAGGGCAAGATAAGAGGTCAGTAGCGCCTCCCACATAGTCAGAGGGGACAGAGAGTTGAGTCTGTCAATGTGGGAGGTATATAAGATGATGGAGGTAGACTAATGGTCCAGACTAATGATGTAGTAGTCACGGGTTTGTAGCAAATTCAGCGATCAATAGATGCCCTTACTTAGTTGGTTACCTATTAGTAGCAGCTTTTGGGCTCACAGTTGAGGGCTACAATGCCTTCAGTACTTATCCCACATCTACTTGTAGCACCGCCATTAGCTCACCAGACCATGATCCCACCAGCTAGACCAGACCCTACCTATTCCCAAGCAAGACCCTCCATCTAACCTCAACAACCTCATCCAGTGGCAGCTCAGGTTTTACCACAACATGAGCTACATGAGCTGTTAGTCTTTTTACATGACCCTCTATCGATTCACTTTACAAATACTACTACATATCCTCAGGTTTTGGATGTTGCCTTTTGATTTGAGACACGTGTTAGGAAAAGGAAGGCGGATAGAGGGTCTTGTAAAAGGCTAAGATCTGAAAGAGAAGGCAGGCCACGGTAGGATGGTCCTAGTAGATAGCAACACAAGATAGCTCCTCCCAACACACCTGGAGACATGGATCAGATGTATGGAGGTTCAAATCACACACCCACCCAGAGTGCCACATCCCGTACAGTTTCTTCTCCATCAGTGTCTCAACCTGGGCGGAGCCCATCAGTATATCAGACTTATGGACAGTCTCATTCAGAAGTTTACTGATCAGGGTCTATAAGTTGTTATCATTGCGGGAAATGGGTCATTTAAAGAGGGATTGTCTGGTACCAATTGTAGGACACAGAAACTGGACGACGCTGTTCCGGGCTCGCGGCCCGGTCAGGAGTACGGAGTAGCCCGCGGGGGACTAAACCGGAGAAATAAAATGGAGTCGCCACCCGGTGTGAACCGGGAAAAATGATTTAAGGCCGCACTCACTCCTCGCAAGGGAAGACCTCAAACCGTTGGGTTCGGAAAGGTCCCTTACTTATTCCACTTGTAATGAACGGATTTGTGCAATAATTTAACCAAGTCTACACAACATACATGTCCGAGATTAACCTAGATTTAATTCACGTTCATAAAGGTAAACATACAATATCACACAACGAACATGTTACATTATCAAACATAAAAACTAAACAACAACCTAAACAAACATAGATAAAACTCCTATTGCGAAGTAAATAACTATAACATACATAGGGAAATAACATACTAACAACCTAATCATGCTTAAGGAATAAACAACATACTAGCAACCTAATCATGCTCAAATACAAGGTTTGGATGAAACGAAATACGTGTGTCTCTCAAGTGATACGTGGCATTGTATCCCGAGTACAAACCGCAATACCGTCCATTCGGATTCGGCTACGGAATTTACGTCCGGGTTTCCATCCGATATACCACAAGAGAGAACACATGTTTCGTTCACCCGGAAATCACATCATGCACCAATTCACAATACTCATGCGAAATAAAATAATAAAATAACTAAAAATAAAGGATAATAAATAAAAGGGGTGCCCTCAGGTCTTACCTTTTTAGTCGCTTTCCGGGAGTGCGTTTCACGGTGCCGGAAGGGATGTCGTTTCGACTTTTTTTACTGGTCCGCTGTTTCTACTGTTTTCACAGGTTAACTGTTTTCTCTGGTCTACTGTTGTTTTCACGGGTCCGCTGTTTTCGCTGTTTTCACCCACGGTTACAGTTTACTATTTTCTCCATTTTTACAGTTTCAACCCGCCGTTTTCACTGTTTCACTCGTTATTTCTGCTCGTCATTTTTCTGCATTTTTCCTCACTGTTTTCAAGCTAGTCTCGGGACGATTTTTGGGGCGGTGCAGGGCAGTTTAGGTTTGCTTTGTGCGTGTATTATGCGTGGCTTTGTTGGGCTGGTCAGGGGGCTATTTTCACGTGTGAATGGGCTGTGTTATTTTTCGGTTTGTGAAGGGTATAACGAGAGTGTTTTACGTGTTCATGGCTTTGTTGGATATGTTGCTGTCGGTTTGGGGTGCTACGTGGTCAGGTGAGGGTTGTTTCGGCAAAGGGTGCATGAGTTGGCTGAAGTTCTCGTGGGAGTAGAGGCTCGGCAGTAGAGATGGTTCAGTTTGGTTCTTTGATGATCCAGATGCGTTGAAGAAGATGATTATTTGATGGAGAGTAAGGGTCTGGCCGAGAAGGGTTAGGGTTGTTTAAGGGTGCTCGGCAAAGGGCAGGACGTGAGCATGAAGCTTGTGGCAGCGAGGGGTGTTGTACGTTAAAGAGATAGGGCTCGGCAGTGGATGATACGGTTCGTGGAGGTCTCTCGGCTCGGCAGTGGGTGCATGTTTATGGCGTGGTGAAGGTCAGTTGGCTGGTTCCTTTGGTCCTCTCGACTGTGTGCGTTGAAGGAGATGCCGAGCAGGGTTCGTGATCAAGCTTCTTGTGCAAAGCCGAGAGGTGTGTAAGGGTCAGTGGGCGTGCATGTTGAAGACAGTGGCTAGGGTTCTCGGTACTGCAGTTTTGGCTTGCATGTTAGGGGGGCTTTCAATGCGTGTTTTTGTGGAATTTGTTACGTTGGTGATGATCATGAACCGATGTGTCTAGGCTGGATTAATGATGATGATGATCAAGCCGTGATGAAGATGGTGTCTTAGGGTTGATGATGCCGTATGCAGTGGGTGTTTTTAATGATGAAAGTTGATCAAGATGATGAAGATCAAGGGTTGCGGTTTGGTTTCAAGATGATGCCGTGATCATGATGATGATATGATGCCCAGCCGAGAATGGTGGTGAAGGGTGCAGGCCGTTTTTGTGATGATGTGTTGGTGAAGGTTATGGATCTAGGGTAAGGCCGAGAGATGTGCCTCCTCTAGGGATGAAGATGAATCATGGTTAAGGTGGATGATTGAAGGCAAAATAATGAGGTGTTGCATTGAGGTCTAGGGTTCTACCGAGTTTGTTTTATGAATTTTGGGATTATTATCTTTTGTTGTTGGCCTGAAAATGAGAGTGTCCCCCTCCCTGGTGCGTGAGGTATCTAGGGTTTATATGGCTTTTGTTTTTGAAGTCAGAGTGAGGGAGAGACACGGCATGGGTAGAGTTATGGGTAGTCATGGGTTATGCATGGAGGGTTGCATGGGCGCTTGTATGGAGGGTGCAGGGGAATAATGGTTGATTGTGGATGGGCGAAAGATGGGTTGTGATGGGTTTTATTAGTTTGTGTTTGTGTTTGGGCGTGAGGCATTGCTTTTGATTATGGAGTTTTGTTTGTTTGTTGTTTTGTGTTTGTTTGTTTGTTATTTGGTTTATTTTGTTTGTGAAGGAATTGTTTAATGTGTTTGCTTGTGTTTGGGCGTGAAGGTGGGATTTGGTTTGTGATTTGTTTATTATTTTGTGTTAGTGGGTTTTGTTGATGTTTGTTTTGTTTGTTAGTGTTGTTTATTATTTTATTATTTGATGAATTAGTGGGTTTTGTTGATGTTTGTTTATTTTATTGTTTATTTGGTTTAAGTTTGTGTGTGTGTATGTTACACGTGAATGAGCTTTGTTTTATTTTGTTTGCTTTGTTTATTTTATATTTGTTTTGATGAATTGGAATGGATTTTGGTTTATGTTTGATTAGTATTTTTTATTTGTTTGATTTTCTTTGAATTTGTTTAATTGGTTGGTGGCTTATTATTTTATGTTTGTGCATGGAAGTCGAAGGGACATAGGGGTAGGTTTTAAGGTTCGGGGCGAGAATAAATTTTGAAATAGAGGCTCCATGAGCAAACCCGAGGTTAAGCGAGCGAACAAAAATCCAACAAAACGTCAATTCTTGACTTTTCCCTTCCGTCGTCCGTTTCACGCGACTTAAAAGGTGGTGCCTCCGTACGAGGCTCATCATCGGGCTGATATGCAAAAATGCAGTGCCTACACCAATAGAGTAGTTACCACCCCTAGTGTTGCCTCACATGCGCCTCAATTTTAACCTAGTAGGACTATGGGGATGGTAGAGTAGAGATCAGCAGATAGAGCTTAGACAGTAGGTGATCGAGGATATAATTCTACCAGTAGAATGCAAGGAAGGGTGTACGCTCTCACACCTCAGGATGCACAGGCATCCAATGTAGTCATCACATGTATAATTATAATCAGTTCTATGCATGCTAGAGTACTATTCGATTTAGGTGCTACACATTCTTTTATATCGCCATACTTTGTGACTTGTCTAAGTAAAGATACAGATCCCTTAGACTAACCTATCATCATAGCTACTTCCGTAGAAGACCCCAAAGAGGTTATGCAAGTTGTGAGAACTTGTCCGGTCATGGTGGATGGGCATATGTATTACGTCGATTTAGTGTTATTGGAAATTTTGAGTTTCGACATTATTTTAGGGATGGATTAGTTGCCCACGTACCGTGTCATGTTGGATTGTTGAGAAAAGATCGTTACTTTGTATATTCTAGTGCCCCATAATTTGATATCAGTCATGCAAGCATATAAGCTTCTCCAAAAGAAGAACATGATATATTTAGCTTATGTGATAGATACTAGAGTTAGGGAAAAGATTATTGATCAGATTCTAGTAGTGAGAGATTATCCCGATGTTTTTCCAGAAGAGTTGTTTAGGTTACCGCCAGATAGAGAGATTGAGTTATGTATTGATATCACTTTGAGCACACATCATATATCGATTTCCTCGCATAGGATGGCTCCACCATAATTCAAGGAACTAAAATCCCTATTGTAGGACTTATTGGAAAAGGGTTTCATTCGCCCAATGTATCTCCATGAGGTACGCCGGTGTTGTTTGTAAAGAAGAATGATGGAACCCTTCGGTTGTGTATAGATTACCGAAAAATGAATAAAGTGACAATTAAGAATAAGTACCCGATATTGAAGATAGATGACTTCGGTCAGGATATCATATGTTGAGGATTAGGAAGGAAGATGTTCCGAAGATGGCTTTTCGAACTCAGTATAGACATTACAAGTTCTTGGTGATGTCCTTTGGTCTGACCAATGCCCTAACAACTTTTATGGATTTAATGAACATGGTGTTCAGGCCCTTTCTAGATGGATTTGTGATAGTTTTATTGATGTCATTATGGTGTATTCACGTAATGAGTATGAGCACTTGGAGCATCTTCATCGGGTACTGTAGACACTAAGAGAATATAAGTTGTATACCAAATTCTCGAAGTATGAGTTTTGGTTGTCTAATGTGATGTTTTTGGGGCACGTCGTGTCAAAAGAATGGATCAGAGTAGACTCTCAGAAGGTCGAGGCCATTCAGAATTGGTATAGACCTACCAGTGTGACAGAGATATATAGCTTTCTGGGGTTAGCTAGATACTATAGAAGGTTCGTTGAGAATTGCTCCAGAATAGCTGCCCCATTAACACGATTAACTTAGAAGAATGTGAAAGTTTGAATAGTTTCCCCATTAACACGATTAGAATTTTCTAGATCTAGTGACATGAGAAGAAAACATATGTATCGAAGAATAAGAGTTGAAGTGTCGAAATATAGCTTGAAATATTTTATAATCGAGATTTTATATTTTGGAATTCACGTTACACAAAAGACTTGTTTACGCGATTTACGTATTTTATTTTATACTAAAAAAAGTTATTATTTCGGCTATAAAACTAGCAAATAAACTTTGATCAAGGTTTTTTTTAAACCATCAGACTTATTTTTCTGAGACGAACAACTTTCGTGTCGAACACATTTCCAAATTTTGAGAGGAATAGCCTGAATTTAGCTGATTTCAGTTTCAGCCCTATGTTATGGGCCAAAGTGCAATAATAAGAGGACTAGATTGTAATTTTTGAAAATTATATTATAAAATCCTCGAAGCCATATACATATATGGTGAGAAATGGGAGGGGAGAGAGAAAGAAGTGGTGGCCGGCGCACAGTAGACTGGCTGTCTTTTACCAAGTCAACCACGTGGTGGCCGGCGATTCTCCATTTGGCGGTTGGAGCGGTGAGAATAAACGGGAGAAATGTGCGGGCTTCTTGGGCTCGATCTATCTCGTCCGAACTTCTTCACGGGTCGAATCATATACCAAATCGAATCTCTCGAAGAGCACTAGTTAGGAGACAACAATACATAATGCCGCTATACATCAGGATTTTACATATATTTTCTCAAATACATTTTCTAAGGTTTTCAGATAAAAATGATTTCAAAATTTCAGAATGTTTCCAAATATAGAAAAATGATTTCCAAAAAGCTTTATGTGATTCTAACTACAGGGATTTTAAGGATTACATAGAGTTTACAGTTCTCGAAATTCAAAAGTTTTCATAAAGGCTTTGTAGTTTCCAGAGCACTTGAGTTTTTGATTTCGTCAATTATATGGGGCTTTTCATAAAAATCATTTTCATGACTATTCAATTTTTCTATAAGCATCGATTTCCCACTGATTTCGAGATTAAGACTTTATATATTGGATTTCGACACCAGTTAAGGTTTTATACCACCACAAGATTTCGAACTCGGTTTTACTCACAACAGATTTCAATATCTTTTAATTACTGAGATTTCTGGAGATATAAAACTCATCCAGTTTTCAAAGTTGTTTTCTTTTTTAAGCTTTACAATTTTCAGGCAGAGATTCCAATTTTAAATACACATTGCCTCAGAGGGTCAGGTACAGTTGTCATTTTATCCTGATGTGGCCTCAGGACATGGATCTTGTACAATTAGTCCCCTTCTCTGATGGAGGCATCTTCTCTGATATCGATTTTTTAGGATTTAGTATATATATGTTGTGGTTGTGTATATGGATGATGTATAAGAATACTAGAGATACATGAATATAGTTCCACATTTCAGTTTTCTATTTCAATAGAAAGGTTTTTCAAATTCAGTTTTTTAGAAATAACATATGACTTTTAGAAATTAACAGTTTCTAGATCTACTGACATTAGCATAAAACATATGTATAAGTTCATTTACAAACTTTGTATGATTTGTATGTTGAAATACATAGTTTAAGCTGACTAAACCCCCACGGATTCGGGTTTCCCTTAGCCACGAATTTGTGTGGTTTGGTAAGTAATAAGTTAATTCTGGTCTAACAGAGTTGATGTCACTAGTATGTAAAGTAAAATTACAGTTTCGAAAAGAGAATAAGTATGCAGTTGGGGATCTTCATATTAGTGTTTGAGAAATGTCAGAATCTAGTAGATACAGAGTACAGTATGGAATCTAACAGATAAATCCATAATAATATTGTATAGATTACAGTGAAGAGTAATAAAGTATAGTGTGTGTATGTGTGTGTGTGGGGGGGGGGGGGGGCAGTCGTACGAGATTTATAAAGCTTATGTATATTTTAGTATAGGTGCTCAATGTATATGCTTTATAGTTTACTTGCTATTTATTTGAGGCATGAGTTACTTACTGAGCTTTATAGCTCACTCCATTTGGTTTGTTAAGTTTTTTAGGATAGTGGCAGACTTAAAGAGTCAGTAGATCCTCGGAGAAGACTTTAAAGACAGCAGATCGCCATAATTATAGTCAAAGATGTCATAGAGTCATTTTGTAGTTCTGGGTTTGGTTATGGGTTTTCACCACCCTAGTTTTGTATCAGTATCTATTGTGTATACGTGTGAAGCACGTCAATATATAGTTATGAGTTGAGTTACTGACCTAATGCTGTTTTGGCATTCGATTTATGGCTGATTGCACATAAATATGTTTACAGGTCATTTTGTAGTGCTGGATTTTAATCCAAGTTGCATGATTTTTAGCATAGGTCATGCCGAAATTTTAGTAGCATCAGAGGCTTATAAAGGTAGGTTTTCTTATCTTTTACCGGTAGCATCCTGGTTCAGGCGGGTTGTTACATTTTCCATATATATGTGCTATATAAGTACTTGCATGATGAATCTCATGTATTGGAGCCTCAGAAAATCGATATTGGCCAAAATCTATCTTATCTAGAGTGTCCAGTAGCAATAGTAGACATAGAGATGAAGAAGATGCAATCTAGGTGGATTCCCTCGATTAATGTGGTCTTTCAGCACCACAATGGACAAGAATCCACTTGGGAGCCGGAAGAAGTGATGAGAATGCAAACTATTATATTTTTCTCCATTAATATTCAATATTTTATACTTATTTAGTGTTTAAATAAACTCATTATTTTCATATTTTGATTTAGGATGCAATTAAAGGCTTTAAACGTAAATAATGCTAATTGGGCAATTATTGGAAAGTTTTAATGATGTTCGATTTTGCAAAGCCCATATCACTAGGATTAGGTTAAAATATTATTTATATATAAAAGGATGCTTAAAACCCTCCTTAGACACAAAAAAGACAAGAGAAAAAAAAAAGACAATAATTCTTCTTTGAGTTTTGTTGGCTATGTGTGGCTAAACTTTTGTACTTGGTCAAATGAAACTAAAGCCTTAGGATCAATACATCTGGTATATCTAATTTATTTTAATTATTTAATTAATGCTTTAAGTATTAAATGTTATTATATGCTTAATTTCATGATTATGTCATTTGATTGCTAGGAGGCCTACTAGTTAATTATTCATTGCAGTATATTGCTAGGTTAGATATCGAATCCGTAATTGTTTGATTCATCTAACTTAAGAAGCTAAGGTTTAATGATTTCCTGCATGAGAAACTATTAAACTGTAGGAAGAATACACGACTAAATTAAATACAACCACGTGTGTTTGTGTTGTTTAGCTTCATCGATCTCTCTCATTCTTAAGGTTGCCACTAGATTAAATCTTAGCGTTTGTTCCGAGTTGTTTAGTAGTCAGGGTTAACTAGATTACTTGTTTTCTAATTAACTACGACTCAGTAGAGATAGGAAAATAATTCTAACTATGAATATTCAAATTATGGAATGATATATTTTTGCATTAATGATCAATTGTAAAATTCCAATAGTGGATGTTTGACTTAGACCAATGATTTTTCTCTTCTTGATTGACTTTAATACTTTGATTTGAATTTTTCTTTAGTTGTGTTTATTAAAATTATTTATGTTAAATTCCAAATCCCCCAAGCCTTTTTATTCACATGGCATAAATTAGACTAGATACTCCATGTAGGAACGATCCTTACTCGCACTACTACATATATTTTTACTAGTTTAGATTTATTTCGGTTGCCTACGACAGTACACTAAATTTTTGCGTCGTTACTGAGGAGGTTTTTCTAGTTGATTTTTGGGTTTATTGTGACTATTATTTTATTTTTTCTTCTAATTTTTTTTATTGTTTCAATTTCAATAGCATTTCAATTTTGGAAATTTTTATTTACAATATATCAAACTGTAATACATCAAAAACCAAACACTATATTCTATATGAATGTAGACATGACATAGCGGACCAAGACATCTAGTGTTGGACAATTATGACCCATAGCGTCACTATTTGTACAGATCATAGTGTTGTTGTACAAATTAACTATGTGACAAAGGAGATTGCACTATTATCATTTGTGATTAGATCACCTAGATGTATAAATGATAGGAGGTCCTTATGATTTGTTCCTGGATTGAGAATGATATGAGACAGTATCAGTCCACGAAGGATAAATCATTAAATATCCCTAGTTAGAGTATTGTTAAGATTGGACATCGATAAATACGTAAAAGACTAGTATTACACTTGTGCGCGTTGTGAGGGCATAACGGCATAATTCTCATATATTTGGGTATAGGATGCTCATGCAAGTGTAATAGGAGGTTGTGTTTTACCGATGGTACGGGAAACAGCTTCGCTCTGGGTAGACCCCCTCGGAATTCCATTGGTAGTATGACTATGTGTCTATGGAAGTCCGAAATCAGGGTAGGTGTATTTGGTCTTAACCTAAGACTTGCACCGCTAATACTTGCGACAATCAATATACTTTGGTTTTGGTCGTCCAGGGCTTTAACCGGTTTCTGTGTACGCCTCTTCTGTGTATATCTAGAATCGTAGTGTGTTGGGCGTGATGTCAAGACGGAAGTATCACTCCAGTCATATGGAGATGATGGTCACGTAGGATACGGTACTAGTACTCTTATGTACTGCAGTCATCGGGATAAAATGACAAGGTCAGGTTTATCTGATTATAGAGACTAGTTACCAGACATCCGACATGTGCTTCGTACGGGGCAGACACAATTCCAGCCCCAAGCCTAGCACATGATCATCCGATACTGGATCGACATACGCAATACTACGTATACTACGCCTGATATAGATCTCTATATTCTTGTAAGGATATTTATGGAGAATTGGGTAGGCATGGCGCTTTGCTAGAAGCCAACCTTGTCTTGTAAATCGGTGTAAACGTAGTACTAGGTACTTACGTGTTCGGATAGTCCGACGACCGTATTTACTGCCAACATATCCGGGGATCTCATGGGTCGCTTCCCGAAGATTCACTGATGACGTATGACTCGCACTTTAATTAATCCGGGATTAATTAGAAGAGAGAGAAAATTAATTTGGGATTAATTGCGGAGATATTTTATCTGGGATAAAATATCATTTAAAGAGAGATAACGATTAATTTGGAATTAATCGGTAAATTAATATATTCGATATATTAAACGAAATTGGATTTCAACGCGGAATTGAAATTGGATTTTAATTCGGGCAAACGAGTTAATTTAGAATTAATTCGTTAGCGACGTGAATAGTAATTATGCTAGGCATGACTATTTAATTAAATTAGATTTAATTACGTCGCAACGGAAAATTCGTTAATTTGGAATTAGCGAACTCGAGCCCGGGATTATTTGCAAGCGCATTCGCATTTCGAATTCGAGTGCGGCACGTAATTCAAATCAAGCGTCAAATTGCTAGTCGCATCTAGCGTCACATCATTCGTCAATCAAGTGATGGATGTCTTTCACTTTGAGTGATTGACGCCAGTCACTATTCATTGATTGATGGAGTTGATGTGAGTGGTTGGAGCCTTAAAGGCTTGACTTTTGGAAAGAGAAAAATATATAATTAATTTTGGAAATTAATTATGTGTATTAGATACACTTTTTGGCAAACAAAAACAACACTCTTCTCTTTCTTCTTATCTCTCTCAGGCCCATGGAGGGCTTTTTCTCTTCTGGTTTTCAACTCAAAAACCGTGAGCTAGAGAGAAGAAAAGTGGGAAATTTGTTGCAAATTTCTTGAGAGCTAGCACTCCGAGAGACCTGCGAAGGTGATAGGGAAGTCCAACCATGAGCCGGGAATCATTTGACGAAGCTTGGAGCTTGGATTCTTGAAGATTGATGGCCGAAAATGGAGCTGTTTCACTGCCACTGTCGAGCAGTCCATGGAGGCAGAAAGTTGATTTTGTTGACTTCTATCGTCGCTCAACCGCTCGATGTGAGTATTCTACAACTCCCTCGTTGTATTCGCACTTGTTTCATGCTTGTTTAATGATCTTGGGACCTTAGCAAACACCAACAATGGTATCAAGAGCAAGGTTGAGCATGAAAATGATTAGGGCTTAAAATTTGGGTAAAATGTTAAAGAGCATGATTTGGATGAATTGGATGTTTAAGTATGCTTATTACATGTTTAATTGAGAATTTATTGGATCAATTTGATTAAATTTTATTTGGAACAATTTTCCCCAATTTGTTAAGGCTTGGCCGAATACAATGTGCCCTATTTTGTCTTGGAATTTTTTGATTTTTGATCATTGGATGACTTGAATCATTCGGGAATGTTGATTTAATATTGATTGTGCCGAGACTTTGAATGCATGTATTGGGTTTGATTTTTGATAAATTGTGTTGGAAATGATTTAATGTTAAAGAGCATGATTAATTAGGCTAATTGATGTTTTAGAAATGTTAATTGGGTAATTAATTATGTTATGCACTTTGTTTAATTAAATTAAGAAATTGGATTTTTGGAATTTAATTAAATTGGTCCTATTTTGTAAATTGGGCTTTTAATGTTGTTATTAGGCTTATTGGGCTTGGTTGTACTAAGTTGGGTTTAGGCCAAAATTGGTTGGATCCAATTGGGCCCAAAACCGCTTCCATAAAGCCCAAATGCGACTAATGGACCTTTAAAGTTTAATTGGGCCTAATGGGCCAAAATTGATTTCTGGGCTTATGGGGTAATTCCCGGATTGGATTTTGGTTATTCGGTTTGACCCAGTTGACCAAAAGTTCACGCCTTAAGAAATTAATTAAAAGCCCATTGGACTTTAATTGAATTGACGTTGGACGTTAATCGGGCTTTGAGACCCGTAACGATTAAATTTGGAATTTAAGTCGTAAAGGTTTATTAATAAAGTGTAGTATTTAATTTGGAATTAAATAGCGAATTAGTATTAAATACAAATTGAATTGGATTTAATTTTGTAGTTTAATTTAATTCGAGAATTCGTACTTTGAGTACTTATTCGCAAGACGAGTTTGACTCGCGCAAAATCAAATCGTTGTTTGAACATTGGATGGTCACTAATTATCAGATTAATTAATTTGATTAGATTGATTGATAACATACTTGTGTGAATACATGGTTGCGATGCATGAATAATGTATATCGGATGGATATTAGATGGGTGGGGCAATTTTAGAAATTGTTGTAAAAAATTTGATTTATTAATTGAACCTACGTGTCCAGCCTTATCACCTCCATATTCTTTGTATTCTATTCTCACCTATTCCCCTCAATGTAAATGAGGTTTCTTTAGAAGTGTAGTGTGGCGGGTAGAAGTAATACTTGTGCTAGCGGGAGAGAAAAATGAAGAGATTTGATCTAGGATCAATGTGTAAAGTATCCATCCGCATATCATTATTATTTTATTTATATGCGTTTTATTATGTATTTAGAATGCATGTTTAAGGGTGTATGATGATGAGACCTTAACAAAGATAATAAATTGGTTGCCAATTTGCACGCGAAAAACCCTCGCAAAATATTAAGCGTTTTTCCTTCCATTGAGTGATTATTACTCAAGATCTAAGACTGACATTGGCTTGTTGGCCAAAGTCAAGGCCTTTGTCTGTCGATCATGTGTTTGAATCACGAAGGCTTTGTTCCATATCAGTGTCTTGTCCAAGTTGTGGTTTGTTGGCCAAAGTCAAGACCACTTCTTATCCATCGACATTGATTACGAAGCTTTCCATGGTCAATGGGTCGCGCTTAACTGGGATCACTAAGTTTGTTGTGCCAAAGCCAAGGCTTAGTTGATTCAGAGGAAAAAGGTTAGGTAATACATTGGATGTATTGGCATATATAAGATATATGTTTCGGACTTGGATGTCCCCCTACTGGATCTAGGAATTAGATTGGATCCAATTGATCTTAGAGATCTACCTAGTTAATTATCATACAATTTGTTGGCCAAATTCAAGATTGTGTGATATTTAACGGGATCCTAGCCCGCTAGGAAACACGGTTTCCCGAGTACTCGACAGAGGGTTAGAGGCTCGCCGAAAAATAGTGGGAGGCAAGAATTGAATTTGCAATATTCGTTTAATTACTTGCCATACGCGCTCAAACAAATCTCATTCGTCATATATATTAAATGTTAGTTGGACTAATATTTAAACTTTGTTTTAATAAACAGTTGGACTGTATTCAAACAATTCATTTATAGTTGGTTATATAATTTGATTATAGTAATCAATATATTTGATTTAATTAATTATAATTGATTAAATAGTTGGACTATAGTAATCATTATAATAAATAGTACCGAAATCGTTGATTAAATAGTTGGACTATTAAAATCAAGATTAAATTGAAAGATTGACATTAAAACATAATCCTAGGGAAAATGTATTTAAATGGCTTAATTTTCAAATTGGGAATAATATTTCAGGATAGTCCTGAAATCTAATAAGTTACTTTATTTGATAAAATAACATATTATGCCTAAGCCCGGAGTTAAGCAAATAGTAGAGCATAATCTTTGGAAGATTTATGTGATGATAACTTTAGTGCTTAATCCATTAAGCTTGTCGCAGTAGACTCCTTAATTTCTGAATCAGAACTAAGGATTAGATCCTTAAAGTATGATAATGAAATTGAAGGATCTTCATAAATCTATAATTAGATTTTAGAAGTACTAAATTGCAATTGATAACTCTTGGAGAGTTAATGACTATTCTCAAGGAGATAAAGTCAAAGTTTGCAATAAGACAAGTAGCGCAAGGCGCACCTTACTTCGATATTCTAGAAACCCGAGGCTTGGCCAAAGGCTACTGGAATGTGAAAAAGGGCAAAGGCAAAATCATTATAATCTTCTGGGAAGATAATGGACATATCCCAAAATGTCTGCTTAAATTGTGGCAAATGGGATCGCGGAAGCGTGACTGCCGTTTGGACAAAGCAGACATGAAGGAATTGAAGACGAGCAAGGCTCTGACTTCAAATTTGTTTGTCAAGATTATGTTCACTACTAGTATTGAAATTGGATTTTAAATACTTAGTGTGGTACATAAATACATACTGATGTTCAGAATCTGCTATGAGTAGGATACTGACTTCAGTTGAGATTAATCTGTGAATTGGAAACAGGACGAAAGTCGCTGTTTCAACCGTAGATACCTAAGTTTAGGAACTACCTTCGGGTGTGTACCTAAATTTGGAAACTGTTATAATGTAACTAGTTTGACTAGAAACATTATCTCCATATCAGTGTCTAATCCGTTGCGGATTGACCTTTATATTCTAGAACACTAAAGTGTTTTATTATATAAAGATGATATTGAGATAAACACATTAGATGTGAATAACAGCATTTATATTTTGAATATAAAATATCTCAAACGTATAATATGACAAATAAATAGCTCAAACTGATTTGATCAGATGAAACTTAATTGTGGTATTGTTGTCTGGGACACAATCAAACAAGACTCGTATATCCACACTTTCGAAGAGTGGGTACTAGGACTGATTTGATTCCATTCAAATAAAGTCTACGAATCTAGTTTATTAGGCAAAATGCCTAAAACACCTTTACTTGATAAAAGTGTAAATGCCACCGATATGTTAGCCCTAGTTCATAGTGAAGCAAGTGGGCCCATGTCTAGCTAGGCTAGATGTGGATATGAATATTTTATGACCTTTACGGATGTGGCATCGCGTTATGGTTATGTGTTTCTTTAGGAACACAAATCGGAAACTTTTATAGTTTCGACGCGAAATAGACAAACAGATCGGCTAAAGTATTAAACCGTCACGGTAAGACCGTAATGGAAAATACTTAAGCGGTAAGTTTCTAATATACTTGAAAGATTATAGTATTCTTTCAAATAAAGACTCCTCCCGGAACACGTCAAATTGACGGTGTGTCCGAACTGAGTAACCGAATTTTGTTGGACATGATAAGGTAAATCATGAGTCGCTCTGAGCTACCATTTCCTTCAACGGATACGCATAAACAGTGCAGAACTTATTTTGAATAAGGTTCCATAAAAATCTATTTGACAGATATCATATTAGATATGAACGGGAAGGAAACCGGGTTTCTCATTCCTGAACATTTGGGAATGCTGGGCATATATTTGGAAGATACCAAACTAAAACCCAAATTGGATAAGTGCCAATTGTAGGTTATCCTAGGGATACCAAAGTATAGTACTTATACAACTCACGAGAGAACAATGTAATTATTGCTCACCATGCGGTTTTCCTAAGAGGAATACCGATATGCAGTGGTAAGTTGGAGGATAGTAAAACTCGATGAAAATCGGGGTAATACTATTCCAGGCATCGATTTCTAATGGAACACAAATAGTTCATCAAGGATGTAACTATTCCATTAATCTTCGAATACACAAGAACCGCATAAGTCGGAGAGAGTCAGAAAACAACATGGGGTGTGGGTTTCTGATCTTACCTCATAAAGATGTCAATCTTAATGAGGAATACCAACTGACTACGTATGAGGAAGTGATACAAGGTATCGACTCACAATTATGACAAAGTGTCATAATATCCGAATTGGATTCCATGTATATCAACCAGTTTGGATACTAGTTGATGTACCGCAAGGCATTATGCCTATTGGTACTTTATAAGTCTTCAAGGAAGACATACATGGATGGCAACATACCAACGTATAAAGCTAGGCTTTTAGCGGAAAATTATCGTTATCAACATTGTGTCGATTACGATTCAACCTTTTAACTGTTTCCACGGTAAATCCATTTGGATAATGCTTGCTAATGCTGCATGTTTCATTTGTGAAATATGTCAGCTTAACGAGAAAATCGCTTTCCTGAAAAACGAAACCTTTTAGAGGATGTTTACAACATCCTGACGATTTTGTCGTACCAAAACTAGCAAACAAGGTTTGCAAGTTATTCGATCCATGTTTGGATTGAAGCAAGCATTAGGTTTTGGAATTTTTGTTTTGATGTGATCATAATGGTTTATGATTTAATTCAAAACGAAATGATTCTTGTGTATATAAGAGGGTTAGTGGGAGCGCACTGACAGTAGCTGTCCTATAAATAATGATAATATATCATTTCTTGGAAATGATATTCCCATAATAATAATCGGCGAAAGCTTGGCTTTCATAAATACTCTCCGAGAACTCGTACATTGAAAAAATGTACGCGACCTGGTGTCTCATACGCTTTGAGCATATGGATTCACAAACAGGCCAATCCAAGTGATAGTCACTGGATTGATGTTATGAACATCCGTTAGTATCTTAGAGAACTAAGAATTATGTCTTAATCTGAGGAGAAGGAGAACTTGAAGTGACTGGGATCACTACTGCAAGTTTCCTAAACCGATAAAACGACTATAAGTCGTAAACGGTACTACAAAGTTTGAATAACGGAACAGTGAGCTGAAAATATTCCAAGCAAGATACTGTTACCGAATAAACAACAAATGCAGGTTATTGCTACAGCTGAGGCGACAATAGAAGCCTTCTAGGTCGATAATAAATCTAATTAGATTAGATATAGTTCTGTTAGAAGATGAGCTAGGCTTGAGCACAGGCTAAAGAATTAATGGTCTCATCAACGAATCAGATATATACTTCGATATTTATCTAATTTGTTCGGATCATACATCGTGGCGATGTGATGATCGAATAAATCGCATCAGATGATAATCATGCAAATCCGCTGACGAAAGCCTTTTCTCAGCAATTTGAGCCAACCGTACATAGTTCGGGTGTCAGACACTCGAGTGACTGGCTATAGGCCAAGTGGGAGATTGTTGGACAATTATGACCCATAGCGTCACTATTTGTACAGATCATAGTGTTGTTGTACAAATTAACTATGTGACAAATGAGATTGCACTCTTATCATTTGTAATTAGATCACCTAGATGTATAAATGATAGGAGGTCCTTATGATTTGTTCATGTATTGAGAATGATATGAGACAGTATCAGTCCACGAAGGATAAATCATTAAATATCCCTAGTCAGAGTATTGTCGAGATTGGACATAGATAAATACGTAAAAGACTAGTATTACACTTGTGCGCGTTGTGAGGGCATAACGACATAGTTCTCATATATTTGGGTATAGGATGCTCATGCAAGTGTAATAGGAGGTTGTGTTTTACCGATGGTATGGGAAACAGCTTCGCTCTGGATAGACCCCCTCGTAATTCCATTGGTAGTATGACTATGTGCCTATGGAAGTCCGAAATCAGGGTAGGTGTATTTGGTCTTAACCTGAGACTTGTACTGCTAATACTTGCGACAATCAATATACTTTGGTTTTGGTCGTTCAGGGCTTTAACCGGTTTCTGTGCACGCCTCTTCTGTGTATATCTAGAATCGTAGTGTGTTGGGCGTGATGTCAAGACGGAAGTATCACTCCAGTCATATGGAGATGATGGTCACGTAGGATACGGTACTAGTACTCTTATGTATTGCAATCATCGGGATAAAATGACAAGGTCAGGTTTATCTGATTATAGAAAATAGTTACCAGACATCCGACATGTGTTTCGTACGGGGAAGACACAATTCCAGCCCCAGGCCTAGCACATGAGCATCCGATACTGGATCGACATACGCAATACTACGTATACTACGCCTGATATAGATCTCTATATTCTTGTAATGATATTTCTGGAGAATTGGGTAGGCATAGCGCTTTGCTAGAAGCCAACCTTGTCTTGTAAATCGGTGTAAACGTAGTACTAGGTACTTACGTGTTCGGATAGTCCGACGACCGTATTTACTGCCAACATATCCGGGGATCTCATAGGTCGCTTCCCAAAGATTCACCGATGACGTATGACTCGCACTTTAATTAATCTGGGATTAATTAGAAAAGAGAGAAAATTAATTGGGATTAATTGTGGAGATATTTTATCTGGGATAAAATATCATTTAAAGAGAGATAACGATTAATTTGGAATTGATCGGTAAATTAATATATTCGATATATTAAACGAAATTGGATTTCAACGCGGAATTGAAATTGGATTTTAATTCGGGCAAACGAGTTAATTTAGAATTAATTCGTTAGCGACGTGAATAGTAATTATGCTAGGCATGACTATTTAATTAAATTAGATTTAATTACGTCGCAACGGAAAATTCGTTAATTTGGAATTAGCGAACCTGAGCCCGAGATTATTTGCGAGCGCATTCGCATTTCGAATTCGAGTGCGGCACACAATTCAAATCAAGCGTCAAATCACTAGTCGCATCTAGCGTCACATCATTCGTCAATCAAGTGATGGATGTTTTTCACTTTGAGTGATTGACGCCAGTCACTATTCATTGATTGATGGAGTTGATGTGAGTGGTTGGAGCCTTAAAGGCTTGACTTTTGGAAAGAGAAAAATATATAATTAATTTTGGAAATTAATTATGTGCATTAGATACACTTTTTGGCAAACAAAAACAACACTCTTCTCTTTCTTCTTATCTCTCTTACGCCCATAGAGGGCTTTTTCTCTTCTGGTTTTCAGCTCAAAAACCATGAGCTAGAGGGAAGCAAAGTGGGAAATTTGTGGCAAATTTCTTGAGGGCTAACACTCCGAGAGACCTGCGAAGGTGATAGGGAAGTCCACCCATGAGCCGGGAATCATTTGACGAAGCTTGGAGCTTGGATTCTTGAAGATTGATGGCCGAAAATGGAGCTATTTCACTGCCACTGCCGAGCAGTCCATGGAGGCAGAAAGTTGATTTTGTTGCCTTCTAACGTCGTTCAACCGCTCGATGTGAGTATTCTGCAACTCCCTCGTTGTATTCACACTTGTTTCATACTTGTTTAATGATCTTGGGACCTTAGCAAACACCAACATCTAGTGACTGTAGTGCTACTTTTTTCCCTGATCCATGTCCCCAAAAGATAACTATGTCTCACCAGCTAAAAAATCCTGCAAAATTGTGAAGTGGGGGGGAATGAGTCCTTGTGAACTCAGTGAGTGGAGCTATAAGAAAAATAGAAATGGAATTAGTAAATCAATTATAAAAATATTTATGTAGTAAAATACTACTGAAAACTTAAAAAAGTATAAATTAGCTATTGTTTGAAATCTTTGTTAGAAAACAATACTTTGAAAATCTAGAATCTCAATACTATAAGAAACTAGTAGAAAACCTGACGTATGAGAGTGCTACATATCACCGTCCCCCCATACGCCTAAACTAGTGCCTTGGGGCATTACGTATCGCCATCCCCTAAGTCACTGAAGCTGCACTTTGCAAACTCCCACCTGAGGTAGGTAAGGATCCATGGGCGCCGCCGTCTTCATGGTCCTGTATCTGTAATGCTACATGTGCAAATGTTCTTTGTATTCGTCAATTCCATGTATTCCTTCAATTCCAAAAATAAAATATAAATCATAGCTATCAAAATCAAATCTCATCATCAAAACATATCTTATCGAAAACTTATCAAAACTATCCATTCTTAAATCACAAGTCTCATAGAAATCTCATAACTATTTGAAATCATATAAATCAATTATTCGGTAATTCTTCAGCAAAATCATAAAAAGCATAATGCTATCAACAATAATTGAATAAATGAATAAATAAATTTTGAAATAAATATTACACTCACAGTACTATGAGGAACCGAAAGTGCTTCACGACATGGGTGTCCGCCGAGATTCATGGCATTGATCAAAAGTTAAAGTAATTATTAGATTCTATAACTCGAAATACTTTCGTAAGGTACAAAAGAATATGCAATACATGGATGCTCAATCTCGCTAGACGTTAGGAATATCAGGGTTACTTATGATCTTTACGGACCTTGGTTTGAAGTTGTGGAATTGGTGCGAAAACCTAAACCTAACTTTGCCTTTGAAACTTTCAGTGCTCAATAACTAACTTTGAAAATTCACTGTAATAATTTGGAATGGAATCAAAGGCTAAAATTTTAAAAATTGACCTTAGGGTATCTAGTTTATGTAACTTTTCACGGATTTCAAATTTGATTACAGAAACTCATGTTATAAACCAAACTTCAGAGGTTGTGTGGATAGAAAAACTGGATGCAGTGGTAGCAAGTGTTGATTAGTACTTGATTTACTTGAGTTTTGGTGAGAAAATGAAAACATTCCTTTTGTTTTCCAATGAGAGAAATGAAAAGAGCAAAGGCTTGTCTCTATTTGGTCATTATAAAGTCTTTGAAATAAGTCTTGAAAAATATAGTCTTTTCTAGAAAATAAGAGGGCTTGGGTGCAATTTGGGCTTAATGGATCGAAATTAATTTGTTTAAGTATAGCTTGCTTTATAATTAATATTAGGCCTTTATTTTGACTTAGGTCCAATAGGATAGTGTTAGGCCCATTAGGCCCACTACCGTACATGACCCATGGTCTTCACAGTTTTCTTTAAGCTTGGGGAAAAATCTTATCTAAGTCACAAAGTTACGATTTTAACTAAGTTGTAAAATTTTTGGACATTACATGGAAATTCCGGAAGATTTAGTGCTCCAATTGACTAAGGTCTGTGGCACTAGAAAGTAGACTCAAAGACGATCACGTGCATATAAAGAATGCATACTTTGGCCAATGGATGAGAAAGTTACAAGTATTTTAAATTACACCTCAGAACCAATACACTCAGAATAGTTGTTGGACAATTATGACCCATAGCGTCACTATTTGTACAGATCATGGTGTTGTTGTACAAATTAACTATGTGACAAAGGAGATTCCACTCTTATCATTTGTGATTAGATCACTTAGATGTATAAATGATGAGAGGTCCCTATGATTTGTTCCTGGACGGAGAATGATATGAGACAGTATCAGTCAACGAAGGATAAATCATTAAATATCCCTAGTCAGAGTATTATCGAGATTGGACATCGATAAATACGTAAAAGACTAGTATTACACGTGTGCACGTTGTGAGGGCACAACAGCATAGTTCTCATATATTTGGGTATATGATACTCATGCAAGTGTAATATGAGGTTGTGTTTTACCGATGGTACGGGAAATAGCTTCGCTCTGGATAGACCCCTCGGAATTCCATTGGTAGTATAACTATGTGTCTATGGAAGTCCGAAATCAGGGTAGGTGTATTTGGTCTTAACCTGAGACTTGCACCGCTAATACTTGCGACAATCAATATACTTTGGTTGCGGTCGTCCAGGGCTTTAACAGGTTTTGTGTACGCCAATACTGGGTATATTGAGAATCGTAGTGTGTTGGGTGTGATGTCAAGACGAAAGTGTCACTCCAGTCATATGGAGATGATGGTCACGTAGGATACGGGACTGGTTCTCTTAAATGCTGCAGCTATCGGGCTATTATGACAAGGTCATGAATATCCGATTATAGAGACTAGTCACCAGACATCCGACATGTGTTTCGTACGGGGCAGACACAATTCTAGCCCCAAGCCTAGCACGTGATCATCCAATACTGGACAGAAATACGCAATACTACGTATAATACGCCTGATATAAATCATTTATTCCTGTAAGGATATTTCCAGAGAATTGGGTAGGCATGGCGCTTTGCTAGAGGTCAACCTTATCTTGTAAATCGGTATAAACGTAGTACGAGGTACTTACGTGTTCGGATAGTCCAACGATCGAATTTACTGCCAACATATCCGAGGATCTCATGGGTCGCTTCCCAAAGATTCACCGATGACGTATAACTCGCACTCTAAATTAATCTGGGATTAATTAGAAGAGAGAGAAAATTAATCTGGGATTAATTGCGGAGATATTTTATCTGGGATAAAATATCATTAAAGAGAGATAACGGTTAATTTGGAATTAATCGATTAATTAGTATATTTGATATATTAAACGAAATTAGATTTCGACGCGGAATTAAAATTAGATTTTAATTCGGGCGAACGAATTAATTTAGAATTAATTCGTTAGCGACGTGAATAGTGATTTCACTAGGCGTAATCATTTAATTACGACGCAACGGAAAATTCGTTAATTTGGAATTAGCGAACCCAAGCCCGAGATTATTTGCGAGCGCATTCGCATTTTGAATTGGAGTGCGGCACGCAAGTCAAATCAAACTTCAAATCATTAGTCACTTTGAGTGCTGTTACAACTTGTCACTTGATTTAATTGATTGATAGATTGATTGATGGAAGTTGATGGCTAGCATTTAATGCTATTTTGGAGCCAAAAATTGTGTTGACTTTTTGAAAGCCTTTACACAAATTTTGTATATGTTTATTATATTATTTTGGAAATCAAATTAACTAATACACAACTCTCTCTCTCCATTCTCTTCTTCCATTCACGCCCAATGGGCCAAAATAAACCTTATGGTTTGCTGTGAAATGTCGAGCAATAGGGAAGCCAAGAGTGGGATTTTGTGGCAAAATCTCAAGTGCTAGCACACTTACGAGACATGCGAATGTGATAGGGAAGTCCACCCATGAGCCGGGAATCGTTCGACGAAGCTTGGAGCTTGACGAAGGACCAAAACCGAGCCAAAGACAGTGAAGAATTCTGCTTACTGCCGAATGCAGTGAATGAGGAAGAAAATATTTTGTTGCCTCTGCGTCGCTCAACCGATCGATGTGAGTATTTTGCAACTTCTTCGATGTGTATTCGCACTTGATTCATGCTTATTATTGATCTTGGGACCTTAATAAAAACCAACAATAGTTGGATGAGCGAGTGACATTTTACAGAGCATTCGAACGCCCTCAGACAGTAGCTTCACATGCGAGTGACGTTTGATAGAGTGTTCGAATATCTTGAGGCAGTAACTAAGTGTTTGAGTAGCGTTTCACAAAGCATTCAAACACGAATTGCAAGATTTAAGCGCAAACTTCCATTTTTAAGCGTTTTTCCCATTTCTATTTGAGTTTTATAAAGTCCATATCATTAGAATTAGATTAGAACATTATTTTCTTATAAAATGAGGCTTAAACTTTCATTATCAAAGGGAAGAGAGAGCAGTCGTTCTTGCAAGTTCGCATGAAGCAATTATTAGAGATCTTTTCTTCCTCTATTCTTTTATTTCAATGCTCCATAATATGTTTATTGGTTTTCTTGATTTTATAAGGAACTAATCCTCATTACTAGGTTATGAACCCTAATTTTATATTGTGATAAAACACACACAATAGAGGAGATGTGAGAGGAAAACTCTTCTTTTATTTCACTACAAAAGAATTACAAAGTTTATTATACAAACTTTACAAAAAACTTCTCAACCCTCTTTACTCTCTATTCTCTTAATTTAGGATTTATGGGATGATGATAACTGAGCTCTGAGGCTCCTTTTATAATGCTTAAACCGCGTGCTACAGTAACACGCGGTTTGGCAAGCTGGGAACGTTGCTTCTGCTTTCGGCGCCTGTCTTGGTCTGCATGCTGCATGCATTCAGTGGGTTTATCATCCCAGAGATCCTAAATTGAGATAATAGAGAGTAAAGAGTGTTGAGAGGTTTTTTGTAAAGTTTGTATAATAAAATTTGTAATTCTTTTGTAGTGAAATAAAAGAAGATTTTCCTCTCACATCTCCTCTATTGTGTGTGTTTTATCACAACAAGTGGTATCAGAGCTCTGAGGCTCCTTTTATAATGCTCAAACTGCGTGCTACAGTAACACGCGGTTTGGCAAGCTGGCAACGCGTTGTATGCAAGCTGGGAACGTTGCTTCTGCTTTCGGCGCCTGTCTTAGTCTGCATGATGCTTGCATTCAGTGGGTTTGTTTCCTTCTGCATGCTGGACTTCACAATGGCTTGCTGTCTTCAACATTTTATATTTTCCCCAATCACGTTGAGCATTGAATGTGTTGGTTTTATTGATAATTTGATATTAATGTTTGGCCATCATTAGTTTCGAATTAATGTGATTCAAATTGGGTATATAACCAACACCCAATTTGAGCATAACTTTGTACTATTAATACCATGAATACTTAATCATTGATAACCAATATAAATTAGGGTTTATGTGTTTCCACCCAATAATTCTCATAGAACTTAATGTGTTTTTACGGGTTCATATCTATCCAGGCAAACACCATATGAAAGTTACATGTTTAAATACTTTTGATGTTACCATACTCCATGACCATTGAATAAATTAGCGGAATTGACCATAACTTTAAGAGGATAAATAAGATTAGTATAATATATGTATTATGGGGATTAACTAAGGTGAAATCAAATGCCCTAATACTCATTCTCATTGAATTTAATCTATTGTCATATCATTTCGATTACCTTTTTTTTTTTTTTTTACCTAATATTAGTTTTTTCAAACATAAATAAATTTAACAAGTACAATAACATCCTTGGCAATAGAAAATTTATTTGAAGTATAAGTCTTTAGTTTTCTTTGATCAATTGACAAAGTCATAGTCTTTCAATAAAGTGTCACTTCTAATGCATGTCTTAACTTATCTGGAGTCTTATAACTAGTATTCTCCCATTAATAGTCTTAACTAAGGGCTTTCACGTTATTGTTAAATTTGGTTACCCAAATTGTACCTCTTATTTTATGGCTCACAATTATGTGAATCATGTAATAAAGATCAATACAAGTCGGATATCTAACCTACAGGAACTAGTAATTCTAAATTCTTATTCTAGTTAAATATTAAGTACAGATATCCCCAAAAATCTCCTACTCTTGAAGAGAAAGGCCAAAATAGTTCATGTTTTGCTACAAAACATAGTTGTTCACGCTTGGCGAGAAAAGATCATCGTTGAACCACTTTAGTAAATACTTTTTTTTATAGTAATGCTCCAGCAATCTGAAACCCTGGAACCAAAGATCTATCAGTGCAATTATGCAAGATGCGCTTTCGCTAAAGAGAATGCCCACCTTGTTTATGCATAAGTGGGCTATATAGGAGTAGCAAAGTCTAAGTAGTTAGCTGGTAGAAAAGTTGAGAAGTGGTCCTGGAGTGACAACCTATAAGTTCTTAAATTTATTGGTATTGGTTTGCTCATTATTCTATCTGCTGGACTAGATTTTTCAATCTTGGAGCTATTTCAGTTACTGGGTTAAGAAGCTCTTTTAATCTATATAGAAAATGACAAATGAATGTGCTAAAGTAGGCCTAAGTATCTTGATGCTCCATGACCTAATAAGATTCACCAAGATAGGTTCGTCCAACTTCAACCCATACTCAATGCAGAAGAGGCTCGTAAAAAGTCGGATATGGTCCTCTGTATGAATCCATGCATTGCTTCCTGAATCTTCTTAGCTCAATACCTCATGATTGGACACTCTGAAACATGCACGACAGTGGTGTTAGTGTCCTACACATGCCCAAGGTCTCTAAACATTGATTCAAGTGTGAATAATCAAGATAAGTTTGCGAAATTAACTTACATTGAGCGGATGAGAAGTTCAAAACTTTCTTTGGATGATGGAAGCTCCAAGCTTTGTATTGAATTCCAAACTCAATGGTGAGTTTCTCTATCACCTTTCTTTAACTCTCTAAGTGCTAGCTTGAATAAAATTTGAAAGAAATTTTTCTCCTCCAATGAGATGTATGTTCGGCAATGTGAGGAAAGAGGAAGAGAGTGAATAGTTTTTGTGTTTTCCAAAAACATAATACTAAAGTTTGACTTCCAAGGTTGGTTTAAGTTGGTTGTTGTGTGCATTAAGTAATCCAATTACTATTCCAACTACTTCCATCACAAAGTGACATGTGATGTAAGTTAATGGGTCTCACCCAATTTAAATTCCAAATTTAGTTAGCTTACACAACACACTTTGGGCCCGGGTTAGTTTAATCCAATTAAACGAACTTTCCATCACGACGTAATTAAATCCAATTTAATTAAATAATAATGTCTAGCAAAATTATTATGAAAGTCGCTTACGAATTAATTCCAAATTAATTCGTTCGCTCGAATTAAAATCCAATTTTAATTCTTCATTGAAATCCGATTTCAATTAATATATCCAATATATTATTTAATCGATTAATTCTAAATTAATCGCGTTCTCTCTTCTAGACGAATTTAATCCCAGATAAATTCTTACAGCAATTAATCCCAGATTAATCTTCTCTCTCATAATGAATCTCATATTAATTCTGTTCGAGTTAAATGTCATTGGTGAATCTTTGGGAAGTGACCCAAGAGATCCTTGGATATGTTGGCAGTAAATACGGTCATCGGACTATCCGAACACGTGCGTACCCCGTACCACGTTCTCACCGATTTACAAGACATGGTTGGCTTCTAGCAAAGCATCGTGCCTACCCAATTCTCCAAAAATATTCAATGAAGAATATATAATCTGTATCAGACATAGTATACTATGTATTGCGTAATACGATCCAGTATCGGATGTCACATGCTAGGCCTAGGGCTGGAATTGTGTATGCCCCGTACGAAGCATATATCGGATCATCAGCAACTAGTCTCTGTAATCGGATAATCATGACCTAGTCATACTATCTCGATAGCTGCAACATTTAAGAGTACTAGTTATGTATCATGCGTGATCATCATTTCCATATGACTGAAGTGATACTCCCATCTTGACATTACACCCAATACACTACGATTCTCAGTAAACCCAGAAGAGGCGTACACAGAACCTGTTAAAGCTCCGGATGACCAAAACCAAAGTATACTGATTGTCGCAAGTATTAGTGATGCAAGTCTCAGGTTAAGACCACATACACCTACCCTGATTCGGATTCCCATAGACACATAGTCATAATACCAATAGGACTCTGAGGGGTCTATCCAGAGCGAAGCTGTTCCCGGTCCAACGGCTAACAGAACATCTTATCACACTTGCATAAGTATCCAATACTTAAATATATGAGAACTATGTCGTTAAGCTTCCATAACGCGCACAAATGTAATACTAGTCTATTCCGCATTATCGATATCCAGTCTCGATAATACTATGACTAGGGATATTTAATGATTAAATCGTCTGTGGATTAATATTGTCTCATATCTTATTAATCTGATTTAACCATACAGACTTTTATCATTAATTATCCAAGTAATCCAATTACATAATGATAAAATAGCAATTTCATTTGTCACATAGTTAATTTGTACAAAATCACCATGTCTTTTACAAATAGTGATGCTATGGGTCATAATTGTCCAACAAGTGGACCGTCCTTGTGCATCATGGGCTGCATTCACTCTCTCCTCAAAAGGATTCGGCCTTGAATATGTATCAAACAAAGATATATCAGAAACATTAAATGAAGTAGAAATGTTATACTCACTTAGCAAATCCAATTTATAGGCATTGCCATTGATCTTCTTAAAAATCTGAAATGGGTTATTGCCTCTGGGTTGAAGCTTGGAATGTCGTTGCGTTAGGAATCGTTTTTTGCGTATGTGCACCCAAACCCAATAGTCTGGTTCGAACTATACGTAGCGTCTGCCCTTGTTGGCATATGAGGCATATTATTCATTCTTCTTCACAATATGCTTTTGTGATTTCTCATGAATGGACTTGACCAAATCGGCCTTGTGCTTACCATCCAGACTAACATTTTCATCAACTGGCAAAGGCAATACATCTAGAGGTGTTAGTGGGTTAAAACCATACATAATTTCAAAAGGAGAATAAGAAGTAGTGAAATAAATACTATGATTATATGCAAACTAAATGAAAGGCAAACATTCTTCCCATGACTTCAAATTCTTAGAAATAATAGTACACAAGAATTGGGACAAGATCATGTTAACGACTTCAGTCTGACCATCAGTCTGTGGGTGATAAGTGGTAGAAAATAAAAGTTTATTTCATAGCCTACCCCATAAAATTTTCCAAAAACGACTTAAAAACTTTTTATACTCTGAGGTACTCCAT
Organism: Zanthoxylum bungeanum; assembly: GCA_019454045.1. Lineage (NCBI taxonomy): Eukaryota > Viridiplantae > Streptophyta > Magnoliopsida > Sapindales > Rutaceae > Zanthoxylum > Zanthoxylum bungeanum. The sequence continues at coordinate 121,792 of SKCR01041362.1, read as the reverse complement.
GTAAACGAACAACCTCTCGAAAAAATAGGTCAGCAATGTATGTGGCATCATCTGATTTGTGACATAAAATAAAGTATGTCATCTTGTTAAAACGATCAACCACAACAAAAATAGAGTCTCGTCGTTTCCTAGAACGAGGCAAATCCTTACTAAGGGTGTGCATTAATTGGTTTTAACAGATTAACCGAACCATTCCGACCCATTTTTTATAACGGTTCGGTTATTGTGATTAAATCGATTTTTACGGTTAAAATTTTTAACTTTTTCGGTTATTCAGTTCGGTTACGGTTATGAGATTCGTATAACTGAACCGATCGATTAACCGAAATATATATATGCTTCAAAACCCTAAATAAGTAAATAATAAAATTTCATAGACCGATTGTTAGATAAATTGTTAAAACCGAAAATTATTAAATTATTGGCAATTAAGAAACCCAAAATTTCATAATATTGGGTTAAATATTAAATTTGATGAATATGAATTTATATTTGTGTTAAATTGCTTTGTTGAATATTGAGTTGATGAATTTATATTTATTGGACTGGTTAATAACCGAATTAACCAAAACCGACCGAAATATAATGGTTAAATTGGTCAATGGTTATGTGTCATAATATGGTTAAATCGGTTACACATTTACTGAACCAAAAAATTTTGGTTCGGTTAAAAAATCAAGGATTAACCGACTGAACCGACCGATGCACACCCCTAATCCTGACACAAAGTCCATGGAAATATCTACTCATGGTGCCTAGGGAACAAGGAACGGTGTATAAAGCCATGTGGTTGAACTTTAGATTTTTCCTTCCTATAAGTAATTCGCAAATCATAAATACACATGACATGCTTCTTCATTTTAGGTCAATAAAAATTCTCATGCAAGATATCCAATATTTTCTTAACACCGAAATGACCCATAAGACTCCCCATATCTGCTTCACGTACCAATAACTCACGCATGGAACAACTAGGCACACATAATTTATTCTTTTTAATAAAAAGTCATATTGTATGTAAAATTTATCAAATGCGCATTTTTCACATGCATTGTAAATCTCAACAAAGTCGTGATCATTCACATACAAGTTTTTTATAAATTCAAAACCAAGAAATTTAGAATTCAATGACGTAAGTAAAGCATATATGTGTGACAATGCGTCAACAACCACATTCTTCTTACCTTGTTTATATAAATATAACATATGAGAAGGTCTCCACGAATTCCATCCATTTGGCATGCCTTTTGTTAAGCTTTCTTTGGCCTTTGATATGCCGCAGGGATTCATGGTCAGTGTGAATCATGAACTCCTTTGGCCATAGATAATGATGCCAAGTCTCCAGAGTTCGGACTATGGCATAAAACTCTTTGTCGTAGGTCGGGTATCGCAGCACCGCGCCATTTATCTTTTCACTGAAGAAATATATAAGACATCGATCTGGTATAAAAATCGCTCCAATGCCAACATCTAAAGCATCATACTAATCTCAAAAGTTTGATTAAAATTAGGTAAGGCTAAAACATGCGTAAAACATAAACGATCTTTAAGAAATGTAAATGCACCTCTTGTTCCTCCCTCATTGAAAACCCACATTTTTCTTTATGACTTCAATGAGTGGTGCTGCAATGGTGCTAAAGTCTTTTACAAATCTTCTATAGAAACTGACTAGACCATGGAAACTCCTAACCTTAGTGATACTCTTAGGTGTAGGCCACTCATGAATGGCCTTAACCTTTTCCCCATCGTCCTCAATACCTTGAGCACTAATGACATACCCTAGGAATACCACTTTTTCCATGCAAAAACTATATTTTTTTAAGATTAGCATACAACAATTCTTTTCCCAAAACATCAAGCACAGACTACACATGTCCTACATGCTCATCTAAATTCTTATTATACACTAAAATATCATCAAAATACACAGTGATAAATATACCAAAAAAGACACGAAAAACATGATTCATTAGTCGCATAAAAGTTCTAGGAGCATTTGTAAGCTCAAATGAAATCACAAGCCACTTATATAGCTCATATATTGTTTTAAAAGTAGTCTTCCATCCATCACATTCCCGCTTCCTAATATGATGATACTGTTGGTCTCAAAGGCATTCCCAATATCAATTTAAGCAATAAAATAATGTGAATACTCAAGTAAGAATGACAGATTCATACTTACAAAGAACAGATGTTGGATGCATTGAACACAATTTTTTTTTTTTGCTTCCTTGAAGTTTCGGCCAAACTCCTTTGAAGTTGATCTCCAAGCTCCAAGCTTTGAGTGATGAGATTCCAAGCTCAATGGGAAAGGTTTCCCTATCACCTTATATGATCCTTTAATGTGCTAGCATTAGGAAAAATTACTACAAAATTTCATTATCCTTGCTTGTAGTGCTCGGCAATTTGAGAGAGAGGGAGGGAGGGAGAGTTTTTCCTTTTGTTTTGTGTTTTGTTTCTTAAACCAATTACTTCCAAAGTCAACTCCAATATTTTGTATATGTTTTTCCAAAAAGCATAAAGTAAATTGGAGGGAAAAATGCATTCAATGCCTCCATCTAATCACAAAAAGGTGACATGACTTCCATCACTAAAGTGACAGGCGATGTGACTTGCGATGTGACTTGTGGGCCCCACTTAAATTCAAAATCTGAGTGGGACCGCAAACACATTCCGGGCTCGGGTTCGTTAATTCCGAATTAACGAATTTTCCGTTGCGACGTAATTAAATCAAATTTAATTAAATAATTATGCATAGCAAAATTACTATTCACGTCGCTAGCGAATTAATTCTAAATTAACACGTTCGCCCGAATTAAAATCCAATTTTAATTTCACGTCGAAATCTAATTTCGTTTAATATATCGAATATATTAATTTATCGATTAATTCCAAATTAATTATTCTCTCTTTTTCAAATAGTATTTTATCCCAGATAAAATCTCTCCGTAATTAATCCTAAATTAATTATGTTCGAATCATACGTCATCGGTGAATCTTCGAGAAACGACCCATGAGATCCCTGGATATGTTGGCAGTAAATCCGGTTGTCGGACTATCCGAATATGTACATACCTCGTACTACATTTTTACCGATTTACGAGACATGGTTGGCTTCTAACAAAGCACCATGCCTACCCAATTCTCCAGAAATATTCTTAAAGGAATATATAATCTATGTCAGGCGTAGTATACGTAGTATTGCGTATTACGATCTAGTATCGGATGTCACATGCAAGGCTCGGGGCTGGAATAGTGTCTACCACGTACGAAGCATATATCGGATCACAAGTAACTAGTCTCTTTAATCGGGTAATCATGACCTAGTCATATTATCCCGATAGTTGCAATACATTAGAGTACCAGTTCTGTATCCCTGTGTGATCATCATCTCCATATGACTGAAGTGATACTTCCGTCTTGACATCACATCCAATACACTACGATTCTCAATAAACCCATAAGAGGCGTACACAGAACCTGTTAAAGTCTCGGACGACCAAAACCAAAGCGTATTGATTGTCGCAAGTACTAGCGATGTAAGTCTCAAGTTAAGACCAAATACACCTACCCTGATGCGGATTCCCATAGACACATAGTCATACTACCAATGGGATTCCGCGGGGTCTATCCAGAGCGAAGCTGTTTCCGTACCATCGGTAAACACAACCTCCTATCACACTTGCATAAGTATCCAATACTTAAATAAATGAGAACTATGCTGTTACGCTTCCATAACACGCACAAGTGCAATACTAGTCTATTCCGCATTATCGATGTCCAGTCTCGATAATACTAAGACTAGGGATATTTAATGATTAAACCGTTATGGATTGATACTGTCTCATATCTTGTAATCTGGAACTAATCATAAGGAATTTTATCATTTATATATTAAAGTAATCAAATTACAAAATGATAAAATGCAATTTTCATTGTCATATAGTTAATTTGTACAAAACCACAATATTTTTACAAACAGTGACGCTATGGGTCATAACTGTCCAACAATCTCCCACTTGGCCTATAGCCAGTCACTCAAGCATCTAATACTTGAACTATGTACATGTCGCTCAAACTTCTGCTGAGGAATGGCTTTCGTCAGCGGATCTGCAATGTTGTCCTCTGATGCGACCTTCTCGATCTTCACATCGCCACGATGTATGATCTCACGAATCAGATGGAAACATCGAAGAACATGCTTGGATCGTTGATGAGACTGTGGTTCCTTAGCATGCGCTATAGCCCCGTAATTGTCACAATACAATGGAACGGGCTCAGCTGCTAACGGAACTACTCTTAATCCAATTAGGAATTTACGGATCCAAACTGCCTCTTTTGCCGCTTCAGCTGCAGCAATATACTCGCTTCTGTTGTTGAATCGGCAACAGTCTCTTGCTTGGAAGATTTCCAGCTCATTGTTCCGTTGTTCAAACAAAATACGTACCTGAATTGTGACTCACAGTCGTCTTTATCGTTTTGGAAACTTGCATAGATATACCCAGTTACCTCAAGTTCTCCATCTCCATAGATTAATAAAGCATCCTTAGTTCGTCTAAGATACTTAAGGATATTCTTAACCGCCATCCAGTGACATTCACCTGGATCGGCCTGATAGCGACTACACATGCTCAAAGTATACGAGACATCAGGTCGCGTACATATCATGGCATACATGATCGATCCGACTGCCGAGGTGAACGGTATCCGACTCATGTTGTCTCTCTCATCTTGAGTTTAGGACACATGTCCTTAGATAGAGTGATGCCATATGACATTGGCAACAGTCCCCTCTTGGACTGATCCATGTTGAATCTCTTCAACACTTTGTCAATGTACGTGCTCTGGGAGAGTCCAAGCAGCTTTCTAGATCTATCCCGGTAGATCTTTATTCCCAGAATAAAGGCTGCTTCTCCCAGATCTTTCATGGAGAATTTTAATGAAAGCCAAGCTTTCACTGATGTTAACATGGGAATGTCATTGCCAATAAGCAATACATCATTAACGTAAAGGACTATGAATGTCAGTGCGCTCCCACTAACCTTCTTATATACACAAGGATCATCCTCGTTTTGAACAAAATCATATTCTTTTATGATCTCATCAAAACGTTGGTTCCAAGAACGCGATGCTTGCTTCAATCCATAAATGGATCGAATTAACTTACAAACCTTGTTTGCAAGTCTTGGTACGACAAAAACGTCAGGTTGTTGCATATAAACATCCTCCAAAAGGTTTCCGTTAAGGAAAGCAGTTTTGACGTCTATCTGCCATATCTCGTAATCGAAATATGCAGCAATAGCAAGCATTATCCGAATGGATTTAATCATGGCAACGGGTGAAAAATTTTCGTCGTAATCGACACCATGTCGTTGACGATACCCTTTCGCTACAAGCCTAGCTTTGTACGTTTGTACGTTGCCATCCATGTCGGTCTTCTTCTTGAAGACCCATTTGCAACTAATAGGCTTTACGCCTTCTGGTGCATCAACCAGTGTCCAAACTTGGTTGGTGTACATGGAATCCATTTTGGACTTCATGGCATCTTGCCATAAAGCGGAATCGATATCTTATATCGCTTCCTCATACGTAGCCGGCTCGTTATCCTCAATAAGATTAATATCCACATGAGGTGAGATCAGAAACCCATACCTCTCAGGTTGTTTTCTGACTCTCTCCGACCTACGCGGTTCTTGTGTATTCGAAGATTGTGGTAGAGTCTCATCCCTGATGGACTGTTCTTGTTCCGTTAAGGATTTTGTGCCAGAAATAGTATCACTCTGATTTTCATCGAGTTCTACTTTCCTCCCACTTATCACTGCATTTAGGAATTCCTTCTTAAGGAAAACCGCATGTAGAGCAACAAATACTTTATTCTCTTGTGGGTGATAGAAGTAATATCCTTTGGTTTCCCTAGGATATCCTACAAATAGGCATTTATCCAATTTGGGTTCAAGTTTGGTACCTTTCAAACGTTTGACATATGCCCAGCAACCTCAAATCTTCAGGAATGAGAAACCCGGTTTCTTTCCTGTCCATATCTCATACGGAGTCTGTTGGACAGACTTTGACGGAACCTTATTCAAAATAAGTATTACACTGTTCAATGCATATCCCCATAAGGAAATAGGTAGCTCTATGCGACTCATCATAGACCTTACCATGTCTAACAAAGTTCGGTTTCTCCGTTCGGACAGACCGTTTAATTGCGGTGTTCCGGGAGGAGTCCACTGTGAAAGAATACCATATTCTTTCAAGTAATCAAGAAACTTATTGCTTAAGTATTCACCACCACGGTCCGACCGTAATGTCTTAATACTTTTACCGGTCTATTTTTCTACTTCGTGTCGAAACTCTTTGAATTTCTCAAAAGTTTTCGACTTGTGTCTCATAAGATACACATAACCATAACGCGATGCATCATCCGTAAAGGTTACGAAGTATTCATATCCACCTCTAGCCTGGCTAGACATGGGCCCACAAACGTCACTATGAACGAGGGCTAACAGTTCGGTGGCATGTACAAATTTACCGCTAAAAGGTGATTTAGGCATTTTGCCTAATAAACAAGATTCACAGACGTCATATGAATTTGGATCAAATCCGTCCAAGTACCCACTCTTCGAAAGTGTGGATATACGTGTCTTGTTTATGTGTCCCAGACGACAATGCCACATATAAGTTTCATCTTTGTTACTTACTTTAAGCCTTTTGTTTGTTACATTATATGTTTGAGATTGATTCATATTCAAAATATAAAGACCATTATTTACATCAGCAGTGCAAATTTCCATATCATTTTTATACATAAAACACCCAGTGTTTCTAAATACAAAAGTATACCCACATTGGGCTAACATAGATACATAAATAATATTCCTAGTCAAACTAGGTACATAATAACAGTCTGATAGTTTAAGTATATGCCCCGAGGGCAGTTCCAAAACAAAAGTGCCAACGGCCAAAATGACGACTCGTGTCCCATTTCCAACGCGGAGGTCAATCTCTCCTGAGGACAGTCTCCTGCTAATATGCAGATCCTGCACATCATTACATAAATGAGTACCACAACCAGAATCAAAAATCCAATTTTTAAAATTAGTAGTAGACATGTTTATTTCTATAACAAACATACCTGAAGCCAGTGTCTTGCCCGCTTTGATTTCCTTCATGTGTGCCTTAACTTGCGGCAGTCACGCTTCCAGTGACCCCACTTGCCGCACTGCAAACATACATCTTGGGATTTGTCCTTACCCTTCCCAGAAGGTTTTGACGATTTGGTCTTGCCTTTCTTCTTCTTCTTCTTCTTTACACCTCCAGTCGCCTTGGGCCAAGCCCTCGGAGTCTGAGATGTTGAAGCGAAGTGCGCCTCACGCTTTTTACCTTTTATGAGCTCTTTTTCTGCTTCGCGCAGTGTGGACATCAACTCTCCAAGAGTTTGGTCTTGGTTCAACATATTGTAGTTCATGATGAACCCACTCCAAGTGTCGGGGAGAGACTGTAAGATCAAATCTACTGAAGTCTCAGCCTCGAAGACGATGCCCATCTGTCCAAGCTACTCAATGTCAGCAATCATCTGTGACACATGGTTCTCAACCGACGTACCCTCTGACATGCGAGCGCGGAAGATCTTCTTCTGCAACTCATATCTTTACGATCTAAGATTATATCGGTGAAGATCGTGCAACTTCGCCATCATCTCATAGGGATCCAATCCCTTGTTTTGTCGATGGAATTGCGGAGTCATAGCAGCATGCATTACCGATTGAGCAGTCGAGTTGTCGTTGCTATGAGTCTTCCAAAGCTCTAGCTCAAGCAACTGATCAGGTCGGGGCTTAGGCCCAAGAGGTCTCTCTATGGTGTAGAGCAACTTCTCGGATCCCAGGACAATCCTGAGATTCATATCCCAGTCTTGAAAGTTTGTGCCATTAAAGACATTATCGCCCATGACAATATCCCTAATGCTTAACTTTCATGTCATCTTAATCGCAATAGTCCAACTATTCAATTAACGATGTATGGGTACAGTCTAACTGTTACAAGAAAAATAATAATATATTAGTCCAACTAATAAATATAATAGACGAAATAATTTGAAAGCGCGTAAAGCTAAGTATTTGAACGAAATTGCAAATTCAATACTAGCCTCCCACTATTTTTCGGCGAGCCTCTAACCCTCTGTTGAGTACTCGGGAAACCTAGTTTCCTAGTGGGCTAGGATCCCGTTAAATAACACACAACCTTGACTTTGGCGAACAAGCTGTATGATATTTAACTAGGTAGATCTCTAAGATCAATTGGATCTCATCCAATTCCTAGATCCGGTAGGTGGACCTCCAAGTTCGAAACATATATACAATATATATGCCAATATATCCAATATATTTTCCTAACCTTTTCCTCTGAATCAACTAAGCCTTGGCTTTGGCACAACAAGCTTAATGATTCCAGTTAAGCGGAACCCATTGACTTTGGAAAGCTTCGTAATCGATGTCGATGGAAAAGAAGTGATCATGACTTTCGCCAACAAATCACAACTTGGACAAGACATACGATATGGAACAAAGCCTTCATGATTCAAACACATCCGCGATGGACAAAGGTCTTGACTTTGGCCAACAAACCGGTGCCAATCTTGGATCTTGAGTAAGAATCACTCAATGGAAGGAAAACGCTTAATATTTGTTGAGGGTTTTTCGCGTAAATTGGCAACCAATTTATTATCTTTGATTAGGTCTTATCATACACTCTTTAGCATGCATTCTAAAAGCATAATAAGGCGCGAAAATAAATTAATAATGATATGCGGATGGATATCTCACAGATTGTTCCTAGAACAAATCACTCCATTTCCTCTCTCCGGCTAGCACTATTCTAACTTCTACCCAATTATATAATACAATTAAAGAAACCTTATTAACATTGGGGGGAATTAGGTGAGAAGAGAATTACAAAGAATCGAGAGATAAGGCTGGACACGCATGTCCAATTTAATAAATTCTAAATTTACAACAATTTCCAAAATTGCCCTTTTCCCTTCTAATATCCATCTGATATACATTTTTCATTCAACACATCCATGTATTCACACAAAGCATGTTATTCAATCAATCTAATCCAATTAATTAATCTTTGAATAAAGTGATCATCCAATGTTCAAACAACGATTTGATTTGCGCGAGTCCAACTCGTTTAAGAATAAGTACTCAAAGTACGAATTCTTGAATTATATCGAACTACAATTTAAATCTAATTTAATTCGTATTCAATACTAATTCTATATTTAATTCAAAAATTAAATAACTACACTTTTAAATGCGCCTTTAAGACTTAGATTCCAAATCTAATCTAAATGGGTCTCAAAGCCCAATTAACATCCAATGTCAGTTAATTAAAGTCCAATGGGCTTTCAATTAATTTCTTAAGGCATGGACTTTGGTCAATATGGGTCAAACCCAAATACCAAAGCCCAATTAAGGAATCACCCTATTTGCCAAGAAACCAATTTCGGCCCATTAGGCCCAATTAAACATAAAAGGCCTATTTGTTATATTTGGACTTAATGGAATGGTTTAGGCCCAATTTGGATCCAATCCAATTGTCCTAAACCAACTTGGCCCAACCAAGCCCATTAGGCCCAAATACAACATTATAAGCCCAATTCTAAATTAAGCCCAACTAATTAAATTTTAATATTCCAAATATCATGATTTAATTAATTAAAGTGCTTAGCCATGATTAACTATTTAAATTAACATTTCCAAAATACTAATCTAATCAATTAATCATGCTTATACATCATCAATACATGTCCAACATAATTGAAATAAAATCAACTCATTTCCATGCTTAAAGCTCACGGCATTAGTAGGGATTTTATATCCGATTCCGATTTCAATCCGATTGAATCTCAAATCAATATTTCCCAAGTCTTTAAACTCATCCAATGAACAAAAGAACAAAAAATACCATGACTTTAGGGCATATATGTATTCGGCCAAGCCTAAGATTTTGGGCAAAATTAATCCAATTAATTTTTTCTAAAATTGATCATGCATAAATCTAAGTTATCAACATACAAGCATAATCAAACAAACAATTTGACTAAAACATGCTCAAATCAAAAATACCCAAATCAAGAATATAAACCATAAGTTCAATTTCATGCTTAATAAGGCTCTGATACCATTGTTGGTCTCTAAGGCATTCCCAAGATCAATTTAAGCAATGAAATAATGTGAATACTCAAGTAAGAATGGCGGAATCATACTTACAAATAACAGATGTTGGATGCGTTGAACACAAAAAAAAATTTACTTCCTTGAAGTTTCGGCCAAGCTCATTTGAAGTTGATCTCCAAGCTCCAAGCTTTGAGTGATGAGATTCCAAGCTCAATGGGAAAGGTTTCTCTATCACCTTATATGATCATTTATTGTGCTAGCATTAGGAAAAATTGCTACAAAATTTACTTATCCTTGCTTGTAATGCTCGACAATTTGAGAGAGAGAGGGAGTGAGAGTTTTTCCTTTTGTTTTGTGTTTTGTTTCTTAAACCAATTACTTCCAAAGTCAACTCCAATATTTTGTATATGTTTTTCCAAAAATCATAAAGCAAATTGGAGGGAAAAATGCATTCAATGCCTCCATCTACTCCCATCATAAATAGTGACTGGATTTCAATCACAAAAAGGTGACATGACTTCCATCACTAAAGTGACAGGCGATGTGACTTGCGATGTGACTTGTGGGCCCCACTTAAATTCAAAATCCGAGTGGGCCCGCAAACACATTCCGGGCTCGGGTTCGTTAATTCCGAATTAACGAATTTTCCGTTGCGAAGTAATTAAATCAAATTTAATTAAATAATTATGCCTAGCAAAATTACTATTCACGTCGCTAGCGAATTAATTCTAAATTAACTCGTTCGCCCGAATTAAAATCCAATTTTAATTTCGCGTCGAAATCTAATTTCGTTTAATATATCGAATATATTATTTTATCGATTAATTCCAAATTAATCGTTCTCTCTTTTTCAAATAGTATTTTATCCCAGATAAAATCTCTCCATAATTAATCCTAAATTAATTATGTTCGAATCATACGTCATCGGTGAATCTTCGAGAAGCGACCCATGAGATCCCTGGATATGTTGGCAGTAAATCCGGTTGTCGGACTATCCGAACACGTACATACCTCGTACTAAGTTTTTACCGATTTACGAGACATGGTTGGCTTCTAGCAAAGCACCGTGCCTACCCAATTCTCCAGAAATATTCTTAAAGGAATATATAATCTATGTCAGGCGTAGTATACGTAGTATTGCGTATTGCGATCTAATATCGAATGTCACATGCAAGGCCTGGGGCTGGAATAGTGTCTACCCCGTACGAGGCATATATCGGATCACAAGTAACTAGTCTCTTTAATCGGGTAATCATGACCTAGTCATATTATCCCGATGGTTGCAACACATTAGAGTACCAGTTATGTATCCATGTGTGATCATTATCTCCATATGACTGAAGTGATACTTCCGTCTTGACATCACATCCAATACACTACGATTCTCAATAAACCCAGAAGAGGCCTGCACAGAACCTGTTAAAGTCTCGGACGACCAAAACCAAAGCGTATTGATTGTCGCAAGTACTAGCGATGTAAGTCTCAGGTTAAGACCAAATACACCTACCCTGATGTGGATTCCCATAGACACATAGTCATACTACCAATGGGATTCCGCGGGGTCTATCCAGAGCGAAGCTGTTTCCGTACCATCGGTAAACACAACCTCTTATCACACTTGCATAAGTATCCAATACTTAAAGATATGAGAACTATGATGTTACGCTTCCATAACACGCACAAGTGCAATACTAGTCTATTCCGCATTATCGATGTCCAGTCTCGATAATACTACGACTAAGGATATTTAATGATTAAACCGTTATGGATTGATATTGTCTCATATCTTGTAATTCGGAACTAATCATAAGGACTTTTATCATTTATATATTAAAGTAATCAAATTACAAAATGATAAAATGCAATTTCCATTGTCATATTGTTAATTTGTACAAAAACCACAATGTCTTTTACAAATAGTGACGCTATGGGTCATAATTGTCTAACATATACCCACGTTTAAGGTCAATTTTAAAGAAAATACAAGACTAATATAATTCATCTAACATATCATCTAATTTAGGGATTGGGTGGCAATACTTAACAATGACATTATTGATTGCACGACAATCCACGCATATTCTTCATGTGCCATCTTTTGTTGGTTCCAATAAGACTGGAACCTCGCATGGACTCATGCTCTCCCGTATGTACCATTATCTCATCAACTCCTCTACTTGCCTTTAAAGCTCCTTAGTTTCCTCGGGATTACTTCGGTAGGCTAGTCTATTAGGAATGAATGATTCTGGGATGAAGTCGATCTGATGTTCAATACCTCGAAGTGGTGGAAAGCCATGAGGTATCTCCTCTGCAAACACGTCATCGTAATCCTACAATAAAAAAGTAAACACACTGGGCGAAAAGGTGTTAGGGTTAGTTTCCTCAGAACTGAGGAGTGTTTCTATATACAAAAGAAGGATCATAACTTTGTTCTTGGCATACTCTCTCCTCACTTCCCCCTCTTTAGCAAATAAACTGTATTTTCTCTGCCTCCACTATCTTTCTTTTATTCATGTTCAGTATTTTCTTTGTCTAAACCCTTGGAACTCTCAACCTCACCCCCTCAACTAATACTCTCAACTTCTCCATTGGGTGTTTTTTCTGTGGAAGCTTGTACCTTCGTTTGGTCTTCAAAAACCTCATGTAATGTCAACGGAACAAGTGAAACGTTTATTCCATCTTTCTCAAAATAATATATGTTTCGATAACCATTATGCATCACTCTTTTGTCAAACTGCCAATGACGCCCCAGTAACAAATGCCAAGCTTGCATGGGGACTACATCACATAACACCTCATCTTTATACTTGCCCATTGTAAAACTAACCAAGACTTTCTTATTGACTTTAACCTCACCATTATTATTCAACCATTGCAAATGATAAAGCTTAGGATGTCTAAGCAAAGTCAAACCCAACTTCTCAACAAGTATTTTGATAGCCACATTAGTACAACTGCCCCAATCGATAATCATTTTGCATAAATTATTTTTGAATAGGCATCTAATATGGAATATGTACTCTCGTAGTTGAACCATATCATTCTCAACCTTGGCTTGGGTACTCAAAGCACTTTGGGTCATAAAGGACTCCCTCTTACTGCATACTCAACCCCATCTTCAGTAGTAGCATCTTCCAACTCGTTCGTCTTATCCTCAACATCTTCACCATCTGAAATCACCTCACCATCTCCCCCATATACATGGTCCTTTTATTAAAGCACTGGAAAGCTATATGACCACTCCCTAAACACTTGAAACATTTAATATAACGACTCTTATTTGGTGGTGTATCTCTTTTGGGCTTAGTTTTGGTAGTGAAATCTTCCAATGGTTTTGGGGCCTCTGATCTAAACCTAGATGTGGTTCCATCCATGTTATTATCCCTTCATTTTGGCTTCCATATGTTGTTTGGACCCGAGTTGCTCCTTAATATAATTTTTTGCTTCAATTGGCGTTCCACTTTCATTTTCATACGCACCATGTCTTATAACTCCATATAATGTTGCAGTTCCACTACAATTGTAATCTCCCTATTTAGCCCACTCAAAAATCGTGCCACAGTGGCCTCCCGGTCTTCCTTTACATTAGCTCAGATCATGGAAATTTCCATCTCCTTATGATAGTCTTCTACACTCTGAAACCCTTGTGTAAGATTCTGAAGCTTATAGTACAAGTCTCTGTAATTCTGCCCATGTAGTGATTGGGCGCTCATTATTCCTCCTAATGTTTGTCATCATCTGTTCCCACCAAACTTGTGCATAATATGTAAACTCAATAACAACCAACTTCACATTTTTCAGCTCTGAATAGTTATGGCAGTAAAAAATAAGCTCTAATTTACGTTCCCATTCTTGGTCAGCTTTAGGATCACTATTGTCTTAGAAAGAAGGAATAGTCATCTTGATTTTACCCAAGTCATTATCTTCCTCATCCTCATGACACGTTCTGAACATCTTTTCATCAATTCCCCTTTTAGGCTGAAATCAACCCGTATCCACCTCCGACACTTTGTCAAACTCCTCATCATAATCAAATTCGTTCTCGACCTTCATCACATCCATGGGTATAATCCGTCGCCCACTTGGTCTAGGGGAATAGGCCCCGCCCTTATTGGCTTTAGGTGGTCGTGGTTGTATACTTTCCTGAGTGTTATTGTGTTTCATCACCTTCACTTCATCTCGAACATCCCTCATCAACTCTAATACCCTAGCAAACTCTTGATGAAGCGTTGTCTTAGTATACGCCACATCTCTCAATTTGTGCTCCTATAAAGAATAGTCACTCTGACTCGGCGCTGCGGCTTCTCTGCACATGCTTAAATTCCTCTCTCTTTTTCTTTTTTTCTTTTTTTTTCTGCAATAAAAATATTAGTAATAAAAATAAATAAAGAGGAAAATCCTCACAGTTCTCTCGTGTTTGTCACTCAAGTGGCTTTTACCTGAAATTAAGCTCACCCACACTTTCCTTTTACCTCTCTTGCCCTCGGATGAGTTCTCAAAGAATTTGAGCCTAGTATGGCCGAAACCCTTAGTTTTTCCCAATGTCAACTATTCAGCTTAATCGCAAGTACCATAGATAGGTAGACACAAGTAGAAAAAGGAACGAGACGATCACATGATTCACGAGACTTACTAAAGAAATCGAAGAAGAGAACAAACTAGTTAAGTGTGCATGAAAGAAAGAAACAAACACACTGTAGATTGCGGAAAATATGGTAGTAGGTAACCAATTTCAATCAAAATTTGGAATTTTTAAACGCACACAGGTAAATTACCTCAATCACCACGTCTCAATAATGCGAACACTAGGAAACAAATTACACGTGATCAAGATTTGAATTTTTTTTAATCGCGTCCCTAAGACCTTCTGAGACGTGTAGTGTACTGGAATTTGCCTAGTTTTGATTAACTCTAAATTCCCCCCAGCAAGTTTACCAAGTTACCTAACGCTACAATGAGTCTAGGCTTTAGAACCTTAGGTTACGCAAATAAAAACAATGATAAATGAGATTGAAAAAAACAAAAGGCAGAATAAACACAAAACAAGATCAATGAAACGCAGACAGGAAAAAGAAAACAAAAATGAAGAAAGCACAAAACGCAGAAAGTAATGAAACACAAAAAAAATAAGGAAAATGCAGGACAGAAAACAAATGCACACAAGATAAAATAAATAATGAGAAAAATGAACAGATATGTGAACTGACCGTGGAACCTTTACTCCTGATACTAACTGATGAGAACCTGCTCAGAACAAGCCAAGCAAACCCACATGAGATTGAAATCGTTCCCAACCAAGACAGTTCGGGTTGAAACTCTAAACCTTTGAAGAACAAGTGACAGAAACTTAAAGTGCTAATGGGGGCGCCACTAAGAGTTTGCAAACCTTTGATAAGCCAAAACCAATGAGAACAAGTTGAGGATTTCTCAAAACTCACGGAAATACATTATTTTTATAAAAAGATACTTTCCAAAAAACAGAGTCAAAGTTAGTCTTTAATAATGAGGCTTTAACCAAAACTTTAACCCAAAAATACGAAAAGACCAAACTACCCACACATCAATAGGCGTGTATCCTAAAACTAACCTTCGCTAACCCCACGTGCAAACCCATAAACACTTGACCAAATTCCCAAACATAACAATAAATCCTAACTAATATGCCAATATTAACAAAAGGCTGAATTAAAACAAATGTCAAGCCCTAAATAAAACAACAATAACTAACAAATAAATACACTAAAGTAGACCTAATTATCTTGATACTTCACGGCCTGAATGAGGTTCACCACCATAGGTTCATCCAGCTCCAAGCCCATACTCAATGTAGTAAAAGCTCGTGAATAGTTTGATATAGTCCTCGATACGAATCCATGCATTGCTTCCTGAATCTTCTTAGCTCGAGACCTTGTGATTGGACTCTTTGGAACATGCACGACAGTGGTCCGTCTTTGTGCATCATGGGATGCATCATTGGCCTCATCAGAAACCTAAAACAGTTTTTGAAACATCTTCATTCACAGTAAAGATTTGATTATAACTGGAAAAACCATCCATAAATGAAAATAAAACATGTTTTGTAGTGGCATCTGACCGGCGTAAACACACACGTATAACGCAAGCGCACGTATCGTTCAAGTAGTATAAAAATATCGATCCCACGAGGACTTAATTCCTACTGTTGTTATTAATTGTTGAATCTATTTATTTACAAATATCTAATTAAATGGAGAATAGAGATTGTTTGATTGATTTGATTTGTAAGTGGCGTTGCTAAATAAAATAAATAAAAAGATAAAAGAAAATACTAAGGAAAATACAAAAGACACAAAAATCTAGGGTTGTGAATCATTCTAATATCATTTAAAAGATGAACTAGTTAAACCATAGTTAGGTAAATTATTGAATTATTAATCTGGAACACTAAATTATGTAAAAGCCTCTTCCGATGGTCATTTACAAATACCTAGAATAATCAAATTGAACCATATGTCTATGTCATTAAATTACCTAGATTCATTAAGATTGAATTCCAATTATTGATTACCCCCGCCCAACAGGTATATTCCTATCCTGTGAGGAAATCTATTAAAGGTTTATCTATCCTTAAAGAAGATCGTGGGTTGTTGAGTATAATGTCTTTAAACTTAAAATCCCTATGTCTAGTTCATTTTAAGTTTACCTAATCAATTTTATAGTGATCAGTTAATAAAAAACATTAAGATTATGACTCAACAAATAACTCTTTTAATTACCCCAACTATAATCTAACCCTTTTTTAATACGGTGATATTAGAAATCATCACACCCTAGAATACTAATTTAGTTACAACACATCTTTAGGACTAGTAAAACAAAGATAAAAATTACTAAAAGTAAATGCAGAAAAATAAATAAAATGCTAAGGAAAAAGGAATTAACTTCTACTAAATACTAATTAGAAATCTCCCATAAAATATAATATATACTTGTGATTATTTTATCAACCAGCCATAAAGGCGGTAATATTTGTTATTAAACCAGCCATAAAGGCGGAACAGAAATATACCAGCCATAAAGGCGGAACAAAAATAAACCAGCCATAAAGGCGGAATAATTATTTAATAACCAACCGACCAATCTGGCGGTATCCTTATTAAGTCCGGTTATAAATAGTTTATATATTATATTTTAGGGAGAATAATCTAAATGCAATAGTAAAAGAATTACCTTTTTACCTTAGCGGTGAAAAGTTACCTACACATAGTAAATAGTAAAAATTGTAAGAAGTAAGAAAGTAAAATTACTATTACTATTAAAAAGTAATTAAAAATATTTACAAAAACTTAAACTAAAATATTCTAGAGAGAGAAGCTCTCAATTTAGAACTAACAAAAGAGAGAGAAAGGTGTAATGAATTATGAAAATTCGATCTCTATTTATAGGCTCGGATAAGGGTCCGGCGTCGCGACGCCCAAATTGCACTAGCGTTGCGACGCTGGGTACAGTACGACACGTGTCACGCGCTGGTTGGTTGGCTCAGAATCTTATCCGATGACGTGGCACTGTTCATGACGTCATTGCTTGCGTCACGCTGACGTGTCAACTGTTCATGATGTCATTGCTTGCGTCACGCTGACGTGTCAACTGTTCATGACGTCATTGCTTGCGTCACGATGATGTGGCGTGCGCACGTTAGCGGATCTTCTGTGGTGGTGACACGTGGCACGACGCATGTTAGCAAAGTCAAACTTCTCAAATTCTGACCAGTTGACCAGGCGCATGTTAGCAGATTCGGCGCATTCTGGGCGTCGCGACGCGGAAGGTCTGGGCGGCGCGACGCTGGAAATTACCAAAATGCCCTTTTTCGCCAATTTTCACTGTTTTACTCCAAATCACCTCCAGAATGTCCTGAAACTTTATTTATCTACAAAATAACACAAAACACATCAAAACATTCACAAAACTCAAGAAACTATACCAAATATTAGATTAAATGAGTGGGAAATAGTGATATAAATACCACTCATCAGCATCAATTAAAGTATCAGCCATAGGCATTACATAAACATCTTTAGGAGTGGCGGCATTTAAGTCTCTAAAATCAATACATACTCTCAATTTTACATTCTTTTTACTATTAGAACTACATTTATCAACCACTGGGAGTACCTGGTTGGCCGGATGAAACCAGCATTCAATAGATTTTCAATCTATTCATTTACTTTGAGGTCTACCTCATTTGACATTCTTCATGAAGGCTGGCGGCGTGGAAGGAAGTCTAGCTTGATTGGGAGATGGTGTTCAACAAGGCTCCCACTAAGGTCTAGTATTTCCTCGTAACTCCAAGCGAGGCAATCCCTGTACTCTTGTAAAACTTCAACAATTTTATTTTTAAAATCATCTTGAAAGAGTTTAGTGGCATATACAACTCTTGGATTTTCTGGTGTCCCAAGGTTGATTTCTTTAAAAAGGATCTAATACTTCAGATTTACTGTCCTCTATCTTTATAGGAGCATAATCCAATTCACGTAATTGGATTTTCTCTATTTCTTCCCATGTTTCCTCCTTAAAAATTACATTTGCTTCGTGAGCCTCCTGGACTTTGACCGGTGCTTACACACGTGTATAACACAAGCGCACATATCGTTCAAGTAGTATAAAAAGTATCGATCCCACGAGGACTTAATACCTAAGCTATTAATTTTATGAGGTCAAATGATTACTAGTATCTAACAGGTTGTTTGATTGATTTGAAAATGTGACGATTCTAAATTTAAAAAACAAGTAAATAAAATTGTTCGAAAGTAGGTTTAAGAAAATTCAATATTAAAAACTATCTAGGGTTGTGATTTCTTCCAATATCATTTTAAAGATGAAGTGGTTATTTTATGTTTGTGTAACAAATCGGTTTACTAACCTGGAACACTAAATTATGCAAAAGCCTTTGTCGATGGTCAGACGCAAATACCCAGTTTAACCCAATTGAACCATATGTCTATGTCAACCAAATTATCTGGATTCATTAAGTTTAAGTTCCAATTATGGCTACCCCCGCCCGACAGGTATATGTCTATCATGTAAGGAAATCTATTAAAGGTTTATCTATCCTCAAGGAAGATCGTGGGCTATTAAGTCTAAGGCTGAAACCTAAAATCATATGTCTAATTCATTTTAGATTTACCAGATCAATCTTATTAGTGGCCAATTAACAAGACGCATTAGGCTTAAGACTTAATAAGTAAACCTTTAAATTACCCAAACTATAAAAAAAACCTCTTATAAACCAGTGATATTTAAAGTCATCACAACCCCAGATAACTAATTTAGTTACAACACATAACTAGGGCTAGTAAAAACTTGAAAATAAAAGACATAAAGTAAAAATGCTGAAAAGTAAAAGCTGAAAAGTAAATTGCAATAAAATAAAATGCTAAGGTAAAAGGATCAACTTTTACTACTACTAATTTAGATATCTCCCATAATATAATATATAAACTTGTGATTATTTTACCAACCAGCCATATAGGCGGTAACCTGATTATGTCAAATTAAGTCCAACCAGCCATTAAGGCGGTAAAAAGATTTGTCCATGAACCTGCCATATAGGCGGTAAGAAAATTTAATTACCAACCGACCAATCTGGCGGTATCCTTGACTAGTCAGGTTTAAACCAGATTAAAATGAATTACCAACCGACCAATCTGGTGGTATCCTTTTTAAGTCAAATTTTAATAGTGAGCATATTATATTTAAGTGAGATTAATTTAAATAGCAATAGTAAAAGAATTACCTTTCACCCTAGCATGGGGAAGTTACCTCCTCATGGTAAATAGTAAAAAATGTAAAAAGTAAAGAAAGTAAAACACTATTATTACAAAAAGTAATTAAAATTAATTACAAAACTAAAATTTAAAAGAAATTAGATTGAAAACTCCCTATTTATATGAGAGAATTCAGAGAGAATGGTACATCTGAAATCAAAAAACTGAGCTCTATTTATAGGCATCAGTAAAGGTCGCGCGTCGCGACGTCCATTTGGTCGACGTGGTAGCTTCTGGTTCGTCGGCTTCAGATTCTGGATAAGGTGATAAGGCGACACATGGCAAGGTGGTTGGAGCTCAATTATTATGACATGTGGCGGCTTCTGATTGGCTGATTAAGATTCTTATCCGCCACGTGTCAGATAGGGATAATTGAGTCAATGATTGACGCTGACGTGGCGCCACGTGGTGAAAGTGACTGTCGGCACCATAGAATTGCGACACGTGACACGCTGTGATTGGTTGATGATGACGTGGCAGCCACATAGCACTTTGACTTGGTCAACATGTGATGTGGATTATGACGTGGCAATGACGTGGAGTGATGACACGTGGTACCGTAGGATGATGACACGTGGCACGGCGCACGTTAGCAGATCGACTGTGATGGTGACATGTGGCACGGCGCACGTTAGCAAAGTCAAATTTTCTCAGATTCTGTCTTGTGGACCCGGCGCACGTTAGCACTGTTCGGCGCACTTTAGGCGTCGCGACGCCAAGGGCTTGCGCGTCGCGACGCGAAAAATTACCAAAATGCCATTTTTCCAATTTTCACTGTTTTGGTCCAAATCACCTCCAGAATGTCCTGAAACTTTATTTAACTACAAAATAACACAAAACACATCAAAATATTCACAAAACTCAAGAAACTATGCAAAATATTAGGTTAAATGAGTGAGAAATAGTGATATAATTACCACTCATCACATCCCCAAACCTAACATTTTGCTAGTGCTCGAGCAAAACACAGAATAAAATAACATAAACATCCTTAAAATAAAATTTTAACTAAGCCACTTTCGTAGGGATCACAATTGTATTTAGCATATGCAACAAGCCTTTAAACCCCTAGGTGTCCCTAGTGGACGAGTTGTAGTCTCGTGAGGGTTTACAGCAATGATACTCACAAACATTTTACAAAAGTAAAAAAGTAATGAAACTAATGCACAAAAAAGCAAGAAGACAACCGAAAAGAGAATAAAGAAGTTAGTGACTAATCAGGTGAAATTTCTACTCCAAGTTACTAGTTGTTTTGTTTCTTTCTAAATTACTGAATAAGTAAATTCTCCGATCATTTTTACCATTCTCCATATACACAGCCAACAAAATATTAAACAACTCATTTTTGCCCACAACAGTCATAAGTGCAGTTGATAAGAGAGTAATATTTTTGTCCTAAAGTTTTATCGGAATTCACACCTTTTTGTAGCAATGGAATAATTTTTCTCATTTTTTCTTTGATTTTTGATTTTTTTTTTTATTTATATACAATATCTTCCATCTATGTAGCGAGTGTTGGGTCGGTGGCTCCCAAACCAGTTGGCTTTAGGGCACCAGGTGTTAAGACACCCATACGGACTTAATTACTCAGACTTCAGATATATATATTTTTGCAACATCCTTAATCCATGTAGCGAGCTTTGGGCCAGTGACTCCCAAACCAGTTGGCTTTAGGGCACTAGGTGTTAAAACACTCTTGCAGACTTAATAACTCGGATCTCAGATTTTTTTTTTTTACTCCATCACTTTCTGAGATGCTTCCTCCAATTAAACTAGAGCACTGAATATTACAAACTTTTCAATTATAGCTCATGTCTGTATGTTTCCATGTATGTTGATAATATCGGTCAACTGAGCATATGAAGATCCATTTTAGTCAATTTTATGGAGAATTTACAAATTAAATAATTCAAAAGGAAATAAACAAAAATTAACTTGTTTCGAAATAGGTTTGAGATACGTCTCAAGAGTGGAAACTCCTTACACAGCTATCTCTTACCAATTTCACCTTTTTAATCAAAGTAAAAACATAAAAACGCAAAATATTTTTGTAATTTTTGAAAAAATTTCAATTTTTTTTTGTATTTTTCGAAAAAATTTGGACTAAAAATAAAAATAACACACAAACTAAAAACAAGGTACTGATCAACTAATTCCCTCCCCCAAACCTAAATGAGACATTGTCCCCAATGTCTTAAACAGTAAAAGAAGAGTTTAGAAGATAATATCTGGTTAGCTGAAATTCTACAGGAAATTAAAGGTTAAGATCCAGATTAATCTGGCGCCTCTTACCACGATCGTCCTCGGACCAATTTATCTTTGAAAGGATAGGGTCAACTTGTGGTTCATAGGCTAAGAGTTGGTCTATTAGATCCGGAGAAGAACTGGCAGTAAAGAGGAGTTCTTTCATAGGTTTTGACACGAACCCATTTCTCCGAGCATCATCAAGAAACACACAAAGAAAATCATAAAATCCATCAAAATTAAACAGCTCAAGCGGTTTCTGGTGTATGTTCAGGTTCGCCCAAGATAACACTATAAAAATTTCCTCCAATATGCCCAAGCCACCTGGCAAAGCAATAAAAGCATCAGCACGGTTAATCATTTCTACCAATCGTTCAGACATACTTGGCACGATCAATTCATCTTTGTTTGATGATCCAATAAGATTTGCCTCTGCCAAGGGTTTTGGAATGATTCCCAAAACGTGACTGTCTCCTTCCTGTACGGCATTTGAAACGATCCCCATTAGTCCAAGATTGCCTCCACCATATACTAAGTGCATATTCCTCGCAGCTAAGACTCGACCCAATTCTTGTGCTGCCTCTACGTATTGTGGCTTAGTACCAACACTAGTACCACAAAACACACAGATGTTTTCAAGCTTCCATGTTTTACTCTGGATGTCTTCAAAAGTGCAATGATGAGTTGAATTTATAGAACCTGAAAAGGGTGAGTAAAATAATAGCACTAGTACCTGCCAAATGACAATTATTAGTTAAATAGTAAAATAAATCGTGATAGTCAAAAAGATCTGGATGCTGTCGGAGAAAGTAAAAGAAAACAACAAAACAAATTACAATTATTAGGAAAGGACAAAGAGATATAATATGTACAAGAAAATTAGTAGATTGATTAACGTCTATGCGTCAGGGACAAGTTTCCCATCCAATTTTCTTATAAATTGGCAAACAGGGTCTTTTTGAGTCAGATTCCCAAAACTTAAATGTTGTCTTTCTTTTTGAAATTGTGTATGTAATTTGCGAATGGCTATGTGAACATATCCACTGGGATGCGTCTCAAGAGTCGAAGATATATCATCTAAAGACTCCTTACTCAAGCCATCCCTAATGAATTTAATTTTATCTTCGCGATTATCAGACACCATTCCTAAATAACGACAACGAGTATTGCAATTCCAGCGTGCACATTTGTAACAAACACCCATTTGCTTAGCTCTACATTTCTTTGCATAGGTGCTTCTTCCAAAACCAGGCAGATGTGAAATGAAAGATTCAGAAGACTCACCTGCCAATCGGACCCGTGCTTCAATTACCCAACGAATATCATTAGGAACACCATGGATCGTCAGTAACCTCATCCGTTCCAAGCGAGCTTTGTAGACTTTCATCAGAGATTTTTTAGGGAGAGAAGGAAATTGCTTGTGAAGTTTTGCGAGAGCTTCTTCCATCTTGAAATGTCTTAATCTGCAAAAAATAAACACACAAAATTAAATCACACCAAATCACAATATATACACAAATTGCATGGGTTGCCTCCCTGCGAGCGCTAAGTTTAAAGTCGTCAGCTAGACTTGACTTCTCGATCGTTAGGCTGGATCTGAAAGTGTGACACTTTCTTTTTGTCGCTCAAATGATTCTCCTCAGTAGTGCTTGACACGCTGACTGTTAACCTTGAATGTTTCGTTGGTGTTGGGATCTAGTAACTCAACAGCTCCATATGGAAAAACCTGAGTGATTACAAATGGACCTGACCACTTTGATTTCAACTTTCCACGGAAAAGTTTCAATCTTGAGTTGTACAACAGCACCTGCTGCCTTGGTTCCAACTATCTGTGCACTATTTTTTGGTCATGCCATTTCTTGGTCTTTTCTTTGTACAATCTGGCATTCTCATAAACCTGTAGGCGAAATTCCTCCAATTCGTTGAATCGGTGAAGTCTTTTCTCTCATGCAGCTTGTGAATTAAGATTCAACTTCTTCAGTGCCCAGTACGCCTTGTGTTCAAGCTCCACTGGCAGATGACATGCTTTCCCAAACACCAATCGATATGGGGATATACCAATGGGTGTCTTGTAAGTTGTTCGGTAGGCCCATAATGCATCATCTAGTTTTGTAGACCAATCCTTCCTTGTTGATCCAACGGTTCTCTCTAAGATTCTTTTGATCTCTCTGTTTGAAACCTCAACCTGTCCATTTGACTGTGGATGGTAAGCAGTGGCAACCTTGTGAGTAACTCCGTATTTGGATAGGAGTGTGTCAAAGTATCTGTTACAGAAATGTGTGCCACCATCGCTGATGATTGCACGAGGTGTTCCGAACCAAGTGAAAATGTTCTTTTTCAGGAATTTGATCACGACTTTTGAATCATTGGATGGTAGTGCAATTGCTTCGACCCATTTGGAGACGTAGTCTACAGCAACCAGGATGTATAGGTTTCCGAGTGATGGAAAAAAGGGTCCCATGAAATCAATACCCCATACATCGAATATTTCCACTTCTAGAATGTTTTGCAACGGTCCTTCATTTCTCCTTGAAATATTCCCCGTTTTCTGACACTTGTCACATTGAAGAGCAAAAAGATAAGCATCTTTAAAAAGAGTGGGCCAAAACAAACCTGATTGTAGGATTTTGGCTGCAGTTTTGTTTCCGCTGAAGTGTCCGCCATATGGTGATGAATGACGGTGCTGCAAAACACTGTTGACTTCCTGCTGTGGAACACACCGTCTCAATAATTGATCAGCACACCTTTTGAACAGATACGGCTCATCCCAGACATAATGCTTGACTTCTTTGAAGAATTTCTTCCGTTGCTGAGTTGTCCATTCCAACGGCCATTTTCCTGACACAATGTAATTGACATAGTCAGCATACCAAGGGGCATCTTACTATTTCATGGCAAACAGCTGTTCATCTGGAAAATTTTCTTTGATTGACAGATCTTTGTCAGCTGTTTCTTCATTCTCGAGCCTCGATAGATGATCTGCCACCTGATTCTCTATCCATTTCCTGTCTCGAATCTCCACGTCAAATTCTTGCAGAAAAAGTATCCAACAGATCAATCTGGGTTTGGCATCTTTCTTCGTGATCAAGTATTTGATTGCTGAATGATCTGTGTAGACCACCACTTTGGGACCCAACAGATATGAGCAGAATTTGTCAAAAGCGTACAAAACTACAAGCAACTCTTTTTCAGTGGTTGTGTAGTTGAGTTGAGCTTCATTCAGAGTTCTGCTGGAGTAGTAAATGGTGTCGAAAATCTTTGCTTTGCGTTGTCCCAAAACTGCACCTACAGCAAAATCATTAGAATCACACATTACTTCAAATGGAAGGGTCCAGTCTGGTGCTACAATTATAGGGGCAGAAATCAGCTTCTGTTTTAAGATCTCAAAAGCTTCTTGGCATTCTTTGGTGAAGTTGAAAGGCACATCCTTCTCCAGAAGATTGCACAGAGGTTTAGCAATCTTGGAAAAATCTTTGATAAATCTCCTGTAAAAACCTGCATGTCCGAGAAAGCTCCGAATCCCTTTGACAGATGTCGACGGAGGTAGTTTTTCAATTGTTTCAATCTTTGCTTTGTCTACCTCAATTCCTTTTTGTGAGATCCAATGTCCAAGAACAAAGCCCCTATGTACCATGAAATGGCATTTCTCCCAATTGAGCACCAAGTTTGTATCTTCGCACCTTTGTAACACATGTTCCAAATTTTGCAAGCAGTGGTCAAAAGAATCTCGAAACACAGAAAAGTCATCCATAAAAACCTCCATACTCTGCTCCAGCATGTCTGAGAAAATGGCCATCATGCAACACTGAAATGTAGCAGGGGCATTACATAATCCAAATGGCATCTTGCGGAAAGCAAAAGTACCCCAGGGACATGTAAAGGTAGTTTTCTTCTGGTCTTCTGGTGCGATGGTAATCTGATTGTACCCTGAATATCCATCCAGAAAACAATAGAACTCATGTCCTGCCAGTCTGTCTAACATCTGGTCAATGAATGGTAGCGGAAAATGGTCTTTTCTCGTGGCTTTGTTCAGCTTCCTGTAGTCCATGCATACTCTCCATCCAGTCACCGTTCTTGTTGGGATTAGCTCATTCTTTTCATTGGTAACCACAGTAATTCCTCATTTCTTTGGTACACACTGCATAGGACTCACCCAACTGCTATCTGAGATGGGGTAAATGATGTCAGCATCCAACCATTTGATTATTTCTTTCTTTACGAGATGGCTCGGAAGTAACTTCAGCTCCAGCTGTGGTGGTTCTTCAATCGAAGGCTTGATTCGATCTTTCTTTGGCAGTTCTAAGCTTTCAACTGGTGGTGTTGATTTGAATCGGAATGGTTTGTCAAGATAGTTGATACATTCCAGGATTTCAGCATCTAGCTCGCTGTCAGTCATGTTGGTGATGCAAGCTTCGAGTGTATCTGTGGGATTTGGCTCAGTATCCTGAACGATATTGTCAACAACATCAACTCTAAAGCATTCTTCTTCCTTTTCATCACTCGGGAATTTCATGGCTTTGAAAACATTAAAGGTAACTTCTTGGTCCTGCACTTTCATGGTCAGTTCTCATTTTTGCACATCAATCACAGTTTTACCTGTAGCCAAGAATGGTCTCCCAAGAATGATAGGTACTTCTTTGTCTTCTTCCATGTCAAGGATGATGAAATCCACTGGGAGAATCAGTTTGTCAACTTTGACCAGCACATCTTCAACAACACCTCTTGGAAATGCTAGTGTTCGATCAGCAAGTTGCAACGAGACTGAGGTAGGCATTGCTTCTTCAATCTGCAGTTTCCTGTAAATAGAAAAAGGCATCAAGTTAACACTAGCACCTAAATCACATAAAGCCTTACCGATATAATGTTCTCCAATGGTGCATGGGACAGTGAAACTGCCAGGATCTTTCAACTTCGGGGGAAGTTTCCTCTGAATAATGGCACTACATTCTTCAGTCAATGCTACTGTCTCATAGTCTCCTAATCTCCGTTTTCGTGAAAGAATATCTTTCATGAATTTAACATATCTGGGCATTTCTTCCAACGCTTCTGCGAATGGGATGTTGATATGCAGCTTTTTGAACACCTCCAGGAATCGAGCAAACTGTTTGTCCAGTTTATTTTTCTGAAGTCTCTATGGAAAAGGTGGAGGTGGAGTGATTCTTTCTGGTTCTTTTTCCTTTGCTTCTTTTTCCTCCATTTGTGGAACTGCATCTTTTGGAGGTTCTTCAATTGTTGCCCTGATTCCAATATCTTTGTTGATCTCAGTACCGCTTTTCAAAGTAATGGCTTGGCATTGCTCCTTCCCTCGGTTCCTTGGATTGGGTTCTGTGTTGCTGGGAAGATTACCTGGCGGTCTGTAACTCTGAGCATTAGCCAGTTGTCCAATTTGATTCTCCAGTGGTTTGATTGAAGCATATTGGCTTTGAAATATAGCATCATATGCTGCTTGTTGCTTTTTGAACATCTCTGCAATCCATTCTTTCATTTCTGGTTCTTTTTCAATTTCCTAGCTTTTGTTCTGTTGCTAGAATCCAGGTGGTGGAAAATTCTTTTGCCCTGAATTATTGCTCAATGAAAAATTTGGATGATTCCTCCACCCTGGGTTGTAGGTGTTGGAATATGGATTGTTCCCCTGTCTGTTGAAATTTTTGACATAATTCACCGTTTCTTCAAGTTGGTTTGGTTCTGGTGCTCCTCCATATGGTGAACTTGTAGATCCAGTGGTAAGAGTCTCCATGAATTTGCATATCTAATACAGCTTGGCGTTGACTGCTGTATTGGCTCCACTTTCATAAATTCCTGCAATTCTTTGGATCATGTTCCTTTCTGTTGGCCACAAGGAATTGTTGTTGGCCATTTCTTCGATTAGGTCTCAGGCTTGATCTTCTCTTTTTTCCATTAAAGCTCCTCCAGCAGCAGCATCGATTGTGGTTCTCATTATTCCAGAAAGTCCATTATATAATGTTTGGACTTGAAGCCATTTTGGAATCTCATGGTGAGGACATTTCCGGAGCAAATCTTTGTACATTTCCCAAGCTTCGTAGAGAGTTTTTGAGTCTTGTTGTACAAAGGATGTGATGTCATTCCTCAGTTTTCCAGTTCTGGCTGGTGGAAAGTACTTTGCAAGAAATTTGGTGGCTAAAGTGTTCCAAGTTGTGATAGAACCTGCTGGTTGTGAATGTAGTCAAGCTTTAGCTCTGTCCTTCAAGGAGTATGGGAAAACACGCAGTCTCATTGCTTCTTCAGCTTCTCGGTTGTAATTGAAAGTACCGCAAACTTCCAGGAAGTTGCTTATGTGGGCATTAGGATCTTCAATTGCATTCCCCCCAAACTGAACTGACTGCTGAATCATCTGAATGCATGTTTTGATGTCACTCGCATTTGCTGGTAAGGGAGGAAGTACAATACATGAAATGAGTCTGTCAACCACCAGAATGGTTCTGTCTCGAATGGGAATTGGTGGTTCAACCTCCAAAGGTTCAGGTTCCATGTTGACTAAAGCTTCTTGGTCTTCTCGCCTTTCCCTTCTCAACTGTCTGATGGTTCTTTCAATTTCCGGGTCAAGCGGTCGGAGTTCAAAGCTTCTGGTTCCTCTCATGAAGTTTCTGAGAACCTGAAACACAATAAAACAAAAACAATAAGTAAAAAGAAAATTAGATACAAGTAAAGGTATCTAACCTTAAAACTAATAGTGAAAGATAAATAAGTCCCCAGCAACGGCGCCAAAAACTTGACCGGTGCTTACACACGCGTATAACGCAAGCGCACGTATCGTTCAAGTAGTATAAAAAATATCGATCCCACGAGGACTTAATACCTAAACTATTAATTTTATGAGGTCAAATGATTACTAGTATCTAACAGGTTGTTTGATTGATTTGAAAAGGTGACGATTCTAAATTTAAAAAACAAGTAAATAAAATTGTTCGAAAGTAGGTTTATAAAAATTCAATATTAAAAACTATCTAGGGTTGTGATTTCTTCCAATATCATTTTAAAGATGAAGTGGTTATTTTATGTTTGTGTAATAAATCGGTTTACTAACCTGGAACACTAAATTATGCGAAAGCCTCTGTCGATGGTCAGACGCAAATACCCAGTTTAACCCAATTGAACCATATGTCTATGTCAACCAAATTATCTGGATTCATTAAGTTTAAGTTCCAATTATGGCTACCCCCCCGCCACAGTATATGTCTATCCTGTAAGGAAATCTATTAAAGGGTTATCTATCCTCAAGGAAGATCGTGGGCTATTAAGTCTAAGGCTGAAACCTAAAATCCCTATGTTTAGTTCATTTTAGATTTACCAGATCAATCTTATTAGTGGCCAATTAACAAGACGCATTAGGCTTAAGACTTAATAAGTAAACCTTTAAATTACCCAAACTATAAAATAACCCCTTATAAACCGGTGATATTAAAAGTCATCACAACCCCAGATAACTAATTTAGTTACAACACATAACTAGGGCTAGTAAAAACTTGAAAATAAAAGACGTAAAGTAAAAATGCTAAAAAGTAAAAGCTGAAAAGTAAATTGCAATAAAATAAAATGCTAAGGTAAAAGGATCAACTTTTACTACTACTAATTTAGATATCTCACATAATATAATATATAAACTTGTGATTATTTTACCAACCAGCCATATAAGCGGTAACCTGATTGAGTCTAACCAGCTATTAAGGCGGTAAAAAGATTTGTCCATGAACCTGCCATATAGGCGGTAAGAAAATTTAATTACCAACCGACCAATTTGGCGGTATCCTTGATTAGTCAGGTTTAAACCAGATTAAAATGAATTACTAACCGACCAATCTGGCAGTATCCTTTTTAAGTCAAATTTTAAATAGTGAATATATTATATTTAAGGGAGATTAATCTAAATAGCAATAGTAAAAGAATTACCTTTCACCCTAGCAGTGGGAAGTTACCTCCTCATGGTAAATAGTAAAAACTGTAAAAAGTAAAGAAAGTAAAACACTATTATTACAAAAAGTAATTAAAATTAATTACAAAACTAAAATTTAAAAGAAATTAGATAGAAAACTCTCTATTTATATGAGAGAATTCAGAGAGAATGGTACATCTAAAATCAGAAAACTGAGCTCTATTTATAGGCGTCTGTAAGGGTCGCGTGTCGCGACGCCCATGGCAAGGTGATAAGGTGACACATGGCAAGGTGGTTGGAGCTCAATTATTATGACACGTGGCGGCTTCTGATTGGCTGATTAAGATTCTTATCCGCCACGTGTCAGATAGGGATAAGTGAGTCAATGATTGATGCTGACGTGGCGCCACGTGGTGAAAATGACTGTCGGCACCATAGAATTGCGACACGTGGCACGTTTTGATTGGTTGATGATGACGTGGAAGCCACGTGGCACTTTGACTTGGTCAACAGGTGATGTGGATTATGACGTGGCAATGACATGGAGTGACACATGGCGACACGTGGCGATGGCGACTGTCGGCACCGTATGATGATGACACGTGGCACGGCACACGTTAGCAGATCGGCTATGATGGTGACACGTGGCATGGCGCACGTTAGCAAAGTCGAATTTTCTCAGATTTTGTCTTGTGGACCCGGCGCACGTTAGCACTGTTCGGTGCACTTTAGGCGTCGCGACGTGAAAAATTACCAAAATGCCTTTTTTCCAATTTTCACTGTTTTGGTCCAAATCACCTCCAGAATGTCCTGAAACTTTATTTATCTACAAAATAACTCAAAACACATCAAAATATTCACAAAACTCAATAAACTATACAAAATATTAGGTTAAATGAGTGAGAAATAGTGATATAATTACCACTCATCAGACTTCATCTGTTATTATCTTATCTAAAACTTGTTACTCACGTGTTCTTGATACTGCAGCTGCAGCCATCACAAATTCCTCTTCAATAAAATTATTTATCAACCTCCATGATGATAGACTTCTGTTTTGGCCAGAAATATGCTATAGTATATGACTTCAAGAGGTTTTGAGTTGATTCATACTAGCTTCCTCTTTACTGACGGTCATGCCCCTTGGTCCTCCAAACTTATTCTTCCTAATAAATTGAATATGACCCAAATTCTCTTCATAATATAAGACTTCTATTGAGTTAGTACATTTTTGAAAAGATTTCTCCTATGCCTATACTACTTTCACTTCGTCACATTTCTACAGCATGAGGAATTGGTGCAATGAGGATGACACACACCAGTTGGCATGAATCGAAATCCTTCCAAGGAGAGCTTGATAACTAATAGAGGAATTCACTATAAAAAAAATACAGACAGAGAAGTCTTACTTCCAACAGTAAGTTCTACAAGCAACACCCAAGTGTTTTGGTTACCTATCTTATAAAAGTTTTCACAGAATGTTGACCGTCCACGAGTACCCTGAATATTGGTCTTCTATTTACTTAGGCTTTAATACAAAGGTTTGATATACCTTGTCATCTCATTTGAATGTTTTTCAAATATCACTCTCTTAGGACCTTCAAATTCCACATCTTGAATAGACAATCCATAGTGTGGCTTAATGTTCTTTTACTCCTTAAATGAAGGTATTTTCCCTAAATTTCATGCTAAGTCCTTTTTTCTTGCTACTTTTCTTTCACTTTCTTTCCGAAAGTGTAATGGTAGAGTCAAGCTTGTCGTGGCACAACCAAAACGAATAAAAATCCCTCCAACCATGAAATTACTTCCCGCAAGCTCTTCCTCCAACAAATCATCTGATCTCCCTACGGACTCTTGATCCTCAATAGACTTTCTGTAAAATTTTGACTTTGCTTTCACAAGCTTCTACGTCAACTTCTCATTCCTCTTTAGAACATTCTTTTGGCGTATGAGTCTTCACTTCAATGTTCGGGAGAGTTTTTCAAGAAACCTTGTGTGCTCTATATTGTGCCATTGAATGCTTGGCTAGACCCTTGGAGGGGCCACAAATCTCAGGTGCCTCATATGGAAAGGAAAGGCAAGAGGTGGCTTGGTACTTAGAGGAAACCAAGTTTTGGCTTTGTGCTCCTTCCTAATGCTATATCCTGCTTTATCTTTATGCACCAAGTATTTCTTAGGAACCCAAACCTTGCAGATTACTCTTCCTGAATGGATTTCTATGTTTCTTATGAGCCTTAGATGATGCGGTTTCACCTAATAATTTCTTCATCAACTCTATATACATGCTTCTTTGATCCATCTGTACGAACTTCATTTCCAGTAAATAAATCTTGCATCGATTCCCCATCTTCTTGAAATGTTCAATAAAATGATCAGTTGTTTCCCCACTTCTCTGTGTCACTCAAGATAATTTTCCTATGTATACCTATGGTTCAGCTCTGAAGAATTGGGTATGAAACTGTCTCACCATTTCCTGCCAGGCAAACACTGAGTTCTTGATAATTCACTCAAGATAATTCTCTCAAGTGGTTGAGTAACCGACCAACTTTCTCTCTCTATTTCTAGTTCTTAAACTTATTTTCTTTTTGCATGTTGCGAGATGCAAAAATTGCTAACCCTTAAATTTGTGTCCTCAACATTTTTATATAGGCTTTAAAAGATATTGTTCCACCAACCATGATGTCAGCCAATGTCACAAGGTTGTTATGACAGTTGTTGCCACCTCCAACCACCCATAATACAACAAATTAAATTAGCTCATTCTTCTACTACTGCACTAGCTTGTGGAGGTCTATAGCAGCTATACTTTGCCACTATTCTACCAGTGCATTGGCCAATGGTGACTGGCAGGGCCTACGACCACTGTGGACTGATATTTTCCTTCTATCATCATTAACCTTCTGGAAGCACATCTTTCAAATAGGTCAGGTTTCGCAGACAAGAACCTCCTCGGGTCCGGCTCCAAAAACTCTAAGAAAACCCAAAATCAACACCCTTCGTGTGATCGAGTCGGCATCACAACTTGCTTCATCCCCAAGATGCTCTATTCTCGGGATTTTTTCTCTCTTTCTTGTGGTCAGGTTTCTCTGCTAGACCTCATCTCTTTTTGGGCTCTTGGGTCTTTGTCATCCACTTTTGGCCATATATCTTCACTTGACCCCTCATTAGTATTTGATCCTTTATCGGGGTAAAAAAACCAACATCAACATATTTCCTCTAGTTCTCAATATCAATGAGTTTGTGAGTTGATATCAGGAACTTTATAAAAGATAGTGGTGCATGTAGATAAAGACCAGTCCAATATCTTTGGGTCTTGGCCTCTTAGAAACTCCATATCACCTCAGCTCTTCCTAGATTCATCCTCCTCGGGTCGGGCTGCTCTATATAGTGCCAAATGCACCATTTTCTGATGATTTCATTTCTTTCAGCGCTATTCAAAAAGGCACCCCCAGGGTTCTGAAATGTCCATAGGAATATGTAGAGTATATGATGGTCCTTTTTAAATACACAACACGTCCATCAAATCTCTTTTTGTTTCGTCTCCCCGATGTGCCAAATGTCTCTCATGAATAGCTTATCTGCCAAAATTTGAGTGGCTTAGATGAAGATGTGGTTCGATAGTGATATAAATATAGTGGGATGAACTTAGAATAAATGATTAAGCATTGTATGGGCAAATATAGCATGAATAAATCTTGGGGAGTTCTTGGACGCTTATATATTGATGTATTTGGTGATGTTCAGTTTGGGTAACTTTATTAATAATATAGATAATGTCTAGAATTAATGATTATTAATGTTGATGGTGAATATATGATGAGGAACATTTAAGATACATGTAACCGAGTGATAAGAATGGGTGAGATGTTTGATTATTATTTTTTATGTTGGGATGTATTATAACTAATACATGTGATGTTTTCTTATAGTTTTAGTTTTTGGAATTAATTTAGTATTCAAGTTTGTTATAAGTGGCATTTGACCGAATTTAAAGAATGGAGCATGTGTATATGTTGTGTTCGTAAAGTCATCAATATGAATTGGATGTTTAATGAAAAAGTGATGAAGTTAGGTATGGTTATGTTGTGGCCGTGTATGATGATGAATGAGGCTTCGGTGTGTGATGTCGGTAAATAGGTAAACAAATAAAGTAACTTGTTTTCTTTTTATGTAGAAGTATGTTATCATGGGAAGAGGTTTTTGGCCAAATGGGTGAATGTGATTGGTTTGTTGTTGAGTTGGAAATGATGGAGGTATTATAAGCATGGTAGATGTGTCCAATGTTGATGTTAATGTAGAAGCATCGGTGATGTAAGTTTATTTTTTATGTTAAGCTTGCTTCAGTTAGAATACGCAAAAAAGTTTCACGCTCCCGATAACAGATATTCATGTATCATTCATGCATTAGCTTAGGATCTTAGGCATCCTCCATTACTAACCATTCTAAAAAATCATGTTTTGTAGATAACACGCAAGATCTTCTGCTAAGTACCATGAGAATCCTCGAACTATAGGAATCATTCACAGTATAGTGAGTGAATGTTACTTTTCTTTTTATGATTTCAGAATAGAATATGCTTATTTACTTACTTTTTCAAATTGAATTTATGTTAGTTTTAAGAATGTGTTTTCAAGACTTACGTTCCATGTTTTAGGGCATAATTTTAAGCTTTTAGTATAGAACTTGATTTATTATTTAAAACTTACAGTCTCCAGTTATGAATAGTTTATAACATGATAGTTTATACATGCTTTAATTTGTATTACACGATTCATATTAAATTTAGTTTAAATTTACAAAATATTATAACCAGTTTGTACCGTCCCCTCAGCTTAGTGTCCCGGGTTCGTTCAAATTATTTTATAGGGCACTGATCACCCCTATAAGGCCCAACAACATGTTCAGTATTTAGCTTCCCCTGCCTACGCGGTGCTAAGTTTCGCTAGATAGGTTTCATGCCCCCAAGCCACGACTCTGGTGAGCTTTTTTATAACAGCAGGTCTTATAAGTATATATTTTATAGCACATATTCTCAGTTTATCACGTTTTTTAGATTAAATAATATTTTTCTGTTCATACTTGTTTTCTCACAAATTTAAATGTTTTACTTTTGTTTTACTTTAGCGTCCATTTATCAGGTCTTTTACATGATCTGACCCTCCCCCCCTATAATTTCAGTTGTATTGCAGGTTCGCCTCTAGCCTTGGTAGTTACAGATTTAGATTCTAGAAACTCGGGCTCGGAGGAGATGGATACTAGTTGCAGTCATACAATTGAAGATTCGTTCATATCATGGGTTCACGCATGTTGAGATATGTTATGGGCCATAAGGCTAAATTGTAGTATTAATACCGACATTTTGAGGATATGTAATCTTAATGTAATTATAAGTATTAATATGTATGTATAATTGTAATAATTATATAAGTCGTTGTAGTGTGGTTGAACATGTTATACATGGTTCCACGTTCACATGTTGAAATAGAATTATGAATATTGTAGGTTCATTCATGAGCATTAATACATGTTTTACAGGTCTTGCATGTTATGTCAGAGGTTTAAGGGATGGTTATGTCGTCTAATGTTGGTCATGTTGGAGTCAGGCGAAGCAGAAGGCGCGGTTCGGGCGAAATCATAACTTTAAAACTTTTAAACTTACCGAATAAATTATTTAATAACCAATATGAACAATTCATTCATATTTCACCTAAACATATTATATTTGTTATCAAATAAAAATATAAATAATTTAGAAAACATCGCGAAACTTTTACGAAAATATTTTTCCGTAAAATGGCATAAAACACGTTTTTTCCCGAACCGATAAAACAATACACATGGGGGCTGCTCAGGTCAGCCCCAATAGTACTTGGGCAGTTCATGGGCTGCCCAAATAGTGACCACTGTTTGGACTGCCATTACTCGGTAAGCCCGAAACTCACCCAGTAACGTCATTTTTTACCGTTTTCACATATTTTCACTTCAAAATAATTTTCGACAATTATTCCAATGCCCAATACACATCCAATACATTTAAATAACATATTTTTCATCAAAAAATTTCCAGAATTTCCATATCTGATCTGGATGTAAAAATAATCATTTTTCATGCCGTAAATCTAATTTTCTCAATATTAAACATATTAATATTTACACTAATCAAAGCCACCACCAATAGCACTCAAGAACAATTATAGGTATTACAAGAGTGGTCATAACACTATAGAATGACAATAAGTCATCATATGATAAAATTGAACTAATATTACTCAATCTAACATCACACATGCATCTAACCACCAAATCCATCAACCAAATCTAAAAGCCCCGAATTTTAGAGTGTAAAGAATCTCTACAACTTTTGTAAGAATTTCTACAATATAAAAAATTCAAGCAAGAATATAAAGTAATTTTCTAAGTTAAAGAAAACTAAAGATTACCTTAATCTTCCAAAATCTTCTTTAACTTTGTTCTTGTTGAACTTTTTCTTCTCTAAAATACTTGGAGAACTTTTTATTTCATTTGGAGGCTAGGTTAACATTAACCAAATAAAGGAAAAATATTTCCCTTTTATACTCTCTTTGGCCGAATTTAGGGGGCTATTTTTGTCAAGGAAAAAATTTCATTTAACCAAAATTAAAAATCAAGCCAAAGTTATCAAATCCAATTTGATAACTATTACCTTTAACCATAAATATAAATAAGTCAAATATTTACACTTTAATCATTTCCTAACATAAATATCACTTTAGATATTTAAATTTTAATTATTTAACATTTAAATAATTAAATAATTACTTAAATACAAATATCTAAATATATGTATCATATTTACTTTAAATAATCAAAATACATATATTTATGATATATGTCAAATATATTATTTGACAATTAATTAATGTGTATTTAATAAAATCATATATTAAATACAAATACATATTAATTAGGAAATGACTGAAATACCCCTTATGCATGTATTTTTCGTTTAACCGTTAAACGATTCGAATCAATTTATTTAATCCGATAAAGTATTATGAATAATCTGTATTATTCATAACGTGTTGCCCTAGTGCTCAACGAGTACACTTCATATTGTGAGACTCTCTAAGTTTAGGTTTATCTGTCACATTATCAACTTTCATATCCATGATTTACCCTCGTAAATTATGACGACCATGGATATTCTCACTAAACTATGCAAGTCGATGTCATTGCATATGTATAATCCATCTGTCACAAGCTATCGATATTATACCGGGGATATAGATAGGAACGAGAAACCCCTAAGGTATAATATAGTTGACTTATAAATTTACGATCTCTAAATAAGACTTGGGACTCACTTCCGAAGTAAACCACGACCATGGATTTACTAGATCGCAAACACGTATAGGATTCCTATGCCATGTACACAGGACTGACGGATTCTATCTGATACTCACAGAATATCATGAGCATGAGTCCACACCCAATGAGCAGGCGGAGGTCTGATCTATATAGATCGGTGACGTGACTGCAATCAAAGTGTGGAGGATGTCTCATATATCCACAGTGGTATCTCAAGTCGAAGGACCATTATGCTACTCGACTCAAGAAGATTCATATTGACGTTGGTGTACCATATATTAGGAAATCTTCGGTGAGTCATTCAGTGTTTATCAAATAAAAACCTACGCGTCTATAAGAGTCTCCCAAGACTCATGGTTCATTGGGATAAAACATCAGACCAAGTCCCGATATACGATATATACTGGTCTCAGTGGATTTTACTAACCGACCCGTGTTAGTAAATTTTGACCATGAAATTTATTTGAGAATATACAATTTATAGTGATACTTCCCAATGTCAATTACAAACTACATTGTAACAGCGCACTACGTTGTAGATCATGGGGTCTTTGTCTAATATATTCATATCACTAAATCAGATTTAGTTTCAATCTAATCGTAATTAGATCCAATACATATATAAAACAAGAAGTGTAACCATATATAAGTAATATTATGAAAAATGTATTGTTCGTATTCATGAATCATACATAAATACGATTCAGATTGGCGCTCTGAGCATCAACCCTAATAATTTCTCCCATTTGCTCTGGTGCCAATCCACGGTACCATTTACACATCTAAATGTGTATCACATACACATGGCCCTCAAGAGCTCACCTAGCACTCAAGAGGTAGACAACAACAAGTAGGTCCATTATAACATATTGAGTTTGTCCAACAAACCCAATCGTTTCCTTTAGCCAGCATCATTCATATTTTGTAGAAACTAAGTTCTACATCAATATGACTCAAATGCGACATCAATATTGTGCTACAACTACTAAGTTATCTAAGTATTTAAGGATCAAATTTATAATACTATATAGACAATCACAGGCACAATATTAATATCAAAACTCCTAATCTATAAGGTCACTATGCAACTTCATAAGTCATTATTTCAGAAGTTGCACCTAATTCCACTAATACAGTAGAATTATTTGTGACACTCCCACTACATCTTTTCCGACTCTTTATGACGTAGACCGTCTAACATCATAATTAGACTCAAAACTAATCTAACCCTAATGGTTGCATACTATATTCTCCATGAATAAAAAGCACATTCTTAATATCTTAAAGATAACAAAGA
Organism: Zanthoxylum bungeanum; assembly: GCA_019454045.1. NCBI lineage: Eukaryota > Viridiplantae > Streptophyta > Magnoliopsida > Sapindales > Rutaceae > Zanthoxylum > Zanthoxylum bungeanum. The sequence continues at coordinate 83,028 of SKCR01041362.1, read as the reverse complement.
ACATGTTTCAAAACCCATCTTACGTTCTACAGTTTATCAAAATAGCTCGTAACAATTACGATTAAATTGATATATTTAATCATACATAATATAATATTCGTTATGCCATCATCCTATGATGCATAAGATTAATTAGACATTCTAATCAATTTCTATTTCGACTAAGGAATCATCATTTACGAAAAATGAATACTATATATAAGAGACACATTAACTGTCAAACAGTTATAGATAGTCTTGATGTGTCCTTTATTAGATCATATCTAATGCACGATTAATGAGAATATCTCACAAGTCTCTTAGTTTTATATCATATATAAAACTTTATTTCAAATATAACAGATACTACTCACACTGCTTTCACAAAGAAAAGAAGACTTAGGTAACCCTTTACCTCATAAACATCTCATTATTACCTTAATAATGATAATATTGTTAGGATATATAACATTAGAAAGAAATTTGTACGCTCCTACTAACCCTACTATCACATATGTATTCTATATGCTTTGATAAAATCAGGCAATCTGACTGATATCAAAATAAGAGAATACATATTTCCAGAAAGCTTATCCGAGTCTATAATAGGCTCAATAAGTTAGTGTACCAAACTGTGATCTTAGCGGAATACAAACTCTATGGCCATTCCAGAATGGAACGCCACTTTACATTATTTAGCCAAAATATACAGTTTAATATTAACATTAATCAACATATCTTTAATTATTTAATTAGTTCGACTAGACACAAGTTTCATCAGAATCTACAATAGATTGCTGAGTATAACCTTTCTCACTGTCATACTATAAAGATCTAACCTTTAATAAGCTCACTTTGCTTTTGTTGCACAAACCATTTGCACATTTTATGAATTATTCATAACTAAAGCTCAATCAAGTTCAAAAATTGATTGCAGTTAGCTACGAACAATCTTAAATCTATGATTCAATGCTAACTTTCGGAATTGATATCAAATATCGCTTCCATTATAAGTTATAGGATAATTTTCTTCAATAAGAAAATAGTCGAATTATTAGGTATCAAATACTTCACAAATGATTTTGACATCCTATTGGACTTATATGGAAGATGTCTAAAAGTCTTTTCATATTATTAATTTTGTAGTTCCATTTACAATTTAATCACTCACACATTTGAGTTTAATAAGTCAAGTCTTTTCTACAATTGTCAACATCTGATATTACACACCAAGTAATAAAAATATTACTTGGGATCGTAGAAAAGATATTCTATCAAATAAAATACAATATTCTATTAAATAGAATAAATAATAAATCTTTTACTTTTACCTCTGCGGCGCAAGTACTTTCAATTATATAACCATTTATATAAAAGAAATATTCAAATCTCAAACTTTTCAAGATTCAAATTTTCTATTTATACATATCATATATGTAACTGTAGAAACTAATGGAACCTTAATTAAAATGATGAATTAGTATTACTGGACCATATCCCCAATAGTATTGAAACTAATTCGGTAACACTCAATATCAAACGAATCAAATCATAAGATTTGATTCCTCCCACTAAGCAATTCCATCATGATGGAATCGTAGAAGAATAATATTGAGTAGAATCATATTCATTGAATAATCTTAGAACTAATTGTCATAAATTCATATGTTTGATCGTATCAAACATCTTTGAAAAATTTAAAGACTCACGATGAATTTTAAAGATATAGTTTTCAAAACTTCAGATCGAATATCTTTGAACCAGTCAAAAATATTATATCTTTGTTTTATCAGAAACATGCAACTAAGTCATGACAACTCATTGAATAAGTTACGAAGTAAAGAAAACTACCTTAAGCAATTTACAATTCATTAAACTGCATACATCTAATGTATCAGTTTAATAAATCTTGTGATCCAATGACAATTATTGGTTAAATGAGATTTCATCATATTTTCGAATACAATATTCATTAAATTGATAAAGATATGTGGTGTGATCTCGTATCAGACCATCATTTATCATATGAAATAAGCATCTAATACTTAAGTGATAAAATCTCATAAAGCACTGTTCTAAGTTATTTACTTAGCCGAATATCTTTCTTAATATTTATCACTTCAACAATGACACTACTAGTCGTATTAAAATATGTAACAACTATTTATAAAGAACAAGTAATTGTCCAATAATCGCAAGTTCTGATATCAAATATCAAAACAATCATTAAAAAATATTTTAAATAACTAGACGTGAGATCTGGTATCCAATATCTATAGCTGTTGTGTTGTGAGAATTGATATTTTCTACATACAACTATACACATCTCATTTCTTTAGCTTTATAATTTGCCTTCAATTATTCACAAAAATTACAAATAATTAATCAGTAAACAGTATCGGACACGTGACCTCTAAATGTCACTAAAGCCAAGAAACGTCATTATCAGATAAACAAATACCTAATAGGGTTTTCTTAATGCCAGTCAAGAAACTTGAGACATGAACTAATTCACGTCAATTCTTACTGCACAAGAAACTATTCTCTCTAGAGAATTATATCCTAAAACGGATATCTATTTAGATTACCTATCGTGACTTAGTAACTAAGTCACTAACCATCTTGATTTTTCAAGAAAATCGGAACAATAGTTCCTGATGGTTTAGACTAATCTAACAATATCCTAGCCAACTATTAATTTATAACATATTCTAGAAATCTGCAACCATAAGTGAAATCAGAAAACATATATAAAATATGCATGCAGTGGATTAAAAGTTTAATTCAATATACTTAATGGAATAAGGAAAACATAAACGACAATTTTCATAATATTACAAATTGCCTTAGTTATGGATTTTTAACCCAGCAGTGCCTCCCACTACTTTACGTTATACCGTAATCCCCAGCGAAAATAAAAATTCAATAATTAAATCGAATTCCATAATGGGAAGTGGACCCATGAATATATTTCGACTCACAGCTTTGGCACGTTCTCGTCTACGTATATTCACAGGTAGACAACTCATTATAAATCACACTCATTGTGACTCCTAACTTTGGTCCTGACCGTTTCTCGTTATGACAACTTTTGCATGTTCACAGGAGGCGTATCAAGGCTTCACTTGTCAATGAAAAACTCAAGCTACAAACGTAGTCCTGACAGATTTGGTACGTTCAGAAATCCACTTTCACTTGAATTTGTCTAATATCAAATATATATCTGGTACAAATAAATTTCCATCAACTATACACTAATAGCTTTGGCACATTCTCGTATATAGCGACAAAAATTTAATTATATCCGTATTGACAAGACGAACCAAGAAACAAGTATTCTTAATAATACAAGTCACTTTAATGTTTTATTTAATGTGGATTTTCCTATTGTCAAACAATCCAAAATTAATCAAATTAATTTTACATGCATGTGCAAATAATAAAATTGGATTAAATATCATATATCAAGCTTGAAAAATGTAATGGATGTAGGATCAGACTCCTCTGATACCATTTTGTTGGAGTCAAGCGCAGCGGAAGGCGCGGTTCGGGCGAGATCGTAACTTTAAAACTTTTAAACTTACTGAATAAATTATTCAATATCCAATATGAATAATTCATTCATATTTCACCTAAACATAATATATTTGTTATCAAATAACAATATAAATAATTTAGAAAACATCGCGAAACTTTTACGAAAACGTTTTTTTTTTTCATAAAATGGCATAAAGCGCGTTTTTACCGAACCGACCAATCAATACATATGGGGGTTGCCCAGGTCAGCCCCAATAGGCATGAACTGCCCAAACAGTGACCAATTCACTGTTTGGACAGCCGTTACTCGGTAAGCCCGAAACTCACTCAGTAACGCCATTTTTTACAGTTTTCGCATATTTTCACTCCGAAATAATTTCCGGCAATTATTACAATGCCCAATACACATCCAATACATTTAAATAATATATGTTTCATCAAAAAATTTCCAGAATTTCCAGATCTGATCTGGATGCAAAAATAATCATTTTTTATGCTTTAAATCTAATTTTCTCAACATTAATCATATTAATATTTACACCAATCAAATCCACCACCATTGAAGCACTCAAGAATAATTCTAGGTATTACAAGAGTGGTCATAACACTCTAGAATGGCAACAAGTCATCATATGATAAAATTGAACTAATATTACACTAATATTACTCAATATAACTTCACAAGTGCATCTAACCACCAAATCCATCAACCAAATCAAAAAGTACCAAATTTTAGAGTGTAAAGAATCTCTACAACTTTGATAAGAATCTCTACAACATAAAAAATTCAAGCAAGAACAATAAAATAATTTTCTAAGTTAAAGAAAATTAAAGATTACCTTAATCTTCCAAAATCTTCTTTAACTTTGTTCTTGTTGAACTTTTTCTTCTCTAAAATGTTTGGAGAACTTTTTATTTCATTTGGAGACTAGGTTAAAATTAACCGAGCAAAGGAAAAACATTTCCCTTTTTATACTCTCTTTGGCCGAATTTTAGGGGGCTATTTTTGTCAAGGAAAAATTTTCATATTACCAAAATAAAATTCAAGCCAAAGTTATCAAATCCAATTTGATAACTATTACCTTTAACCATAAATGTAAATAAGTCAAATATTTATACTTTAATCATTTCCTAACATAAATATCACTTTAGATATTTATATTTTAATTATTTTAATTATTTAATAATTAAATAATTACTTAAATATAAATATCTAAATATATGTATCATATTTACTTTAAATAATCAAAATATATATATTTATTATATATGTCAAATATCTTATTTGATAATTAATTAATGTGTATTTAATAAAATCATATATTAAATACAAATACACATTAATTAGGAAATGACTGAAATACCCATTATGCATGTATTTTTCGTTTAACCATTAAACGATTCGAATTAACTTATTTAATCCGATAAAATATTATGAATAATCTATATTATTCATAACACGTTGTCCAAATACTCAACGAGTACACTTCATATTGTGGGACTCTTTAAGTTTAGGTTTATCCATCATAGAATCAAATATTGTATCCATAATTTACTCACTCGTAAATTATGACGACCACGGATAATCTTGCTAAACTATGCAAGTCGAGGTCATTGCATATGTATAATCCCTCCGTCACAAGCTATCGATATTATACCGGGGATATAGATAGAAACGACAAATCCCTAAGGTATAATATAGTCGACTTATAAATTTACGATCTCTAAATAACACTCGGAAGTCACTTCCGAAGTATGCCACGACCTTGAATTTACTAGATCGCAAACACGTACAAGATACATATGTCATGTACACATGACTGACGGATTCTATCTGATACTCACAGGATATCATGATCATGAGTCCACACCCAACGGGCAGACGGAGGTCTAATCTATATAGATCATTGACGTGACTACAATCAAAGTGTGGAGGATGTCTTATGTATCCACAGTGGTATCTCAAGTCGAAGGACTACTATACTACTCGACTAGAGAAGATTCCTATTGACGTTGGTGTACCATATATTAAGAAATCTTCGGTGAACCGTTCATTGTTTATCAAATAAACACATACACGTCTATACGAGTCTCCGAGACTCATGGTTCATTGAGATAAATCATCAGATCAAGTCCCAATATACGACATGTACTGGTCTCAACGGATTTTACTAACGACCCGTGTTAGTAAATCTTGACCAAAAATTTTATTTGAGAATATACAACTTATAGTGATACTTCCCAATGTCGATCACAAACTACGTTGTAACTGCGCAATACATTGTAAATCATGAGGTCTTTGTCTAATATATACATGTCACTAAATCAGATTTGGTTTCAATCTAATCGTAATTAGATCGAATACATATATAAAAACAAGAGGTGTAACCATATATAAGTAATATTATGAAAAAATATATTGTTCGTATTCACGAATCAGACATAAATACGATCCGGATTGGCGCTCCGAGCACCAACCTTATCATGTCACGTCTTGGATATACTAGGATGCAACATCAGTTCTTGGGATTTTTTTTCTCTTTCATGTGGTCAAGTCTCTCTGCCAGACCTCATTTCTTTCTAGGCTCTTGAGCTTTGACCATCCACTTTTAGCTATGTAATTTCCATTCTACACCTCCTCAGTACTTAATCATTTTTCGGGATAAAAAACCACCATCAACTTCAACAAACCCATTACTCTATACACTCATTACTAAAATTGTGCTCTTACAAACCTCTCATAATGAGTTAATCATACTCAAACATTTATTCTCTGTGTTTTTTTCCCCTTTAGATTATGTTTGGAGTTGGATTTCAATTAACCTACATCAATCCTTTAATCAAAAGCACATTTAAGTTCCATTTGATATAAACTTTTAAATAGAATTTTTTTAAGTAAAGTTTTTATTATGAAATTCCTAGAAGTAGTACTTTTGACGATAAAAAAATTTAGGTGTTTGATTATTAGTATGAACTTTAATTAAAAATTATAAAAATTACTTTAATGTATAAGTTTTTAAAGTTGTGTTATAAAAAATTAAAATAATATTGTGAAATAAAATAAAGATATTCTAAATAATTTAACTTTTTTAAAAAAAATTCCAAAAGCACAAATTTTGAGCTTTTATTCATAGATATAAAATAGTTTTTTTTTTTTTAATATTAGAAAACTCTACTATAAATGCAACAAAATATTACCAAAAATTCTGGAAAAAAAACTTTTGGAATTAAAAAAACTTTTTACTTCTACTAAAAACTATACTAAACAGACAAAATGTACCTATTAAATAAATTGAATAATGTTTTGGTGAAGTTCAATTAAATAAATATAAATAATAATTTCTTAATTGATATAATAATAACTTAAGTTTTCGTTTGTGATACCGCTTTGTTTATGAATTTTGAATGGAGGTTATAAGAATATCCCCAAGCGAGTGCCAAATATGATATTCATTTCAGGTTTGGAGCTGGGTTGGTCTCTAACTCAGCTACGTTAATTTTTTTTTTTTTTTTTTTTTTTTTTGATCTAAAGTTATTTAATTTATTTGATTAATATCATTGTATATTTACATTTTAATTCCATTCAAGTGATTTTCTTTCAATTATATCCCAATGTTATTTAATAATCTTATTTATTTATTTATTGGTATAATTTAATTATAAGTTATATTAACACTTATAATAAAGTAAAAAAAAAAACTAAATTAGACAAAATTTCTATTAAACTAATTTATTAATGTGATAACACTCAAATTTAAAACAAATACCACATAAAAAAACTTAATAAAAACCAAATTACCACTATTTGGGATAATTAATTTTCGATTAATATGTAATATATATATTTTGTATGTTTGCTTTTTTTTTTTTTTAGATGTAATGTTTAATTTTACTATATAATAAATGCAATATTTTAGTTAACTTATTTTAATTTCTTAATTATTTTTAAATTAATTTTCAAAAAATTAATTGTAACAAAATAGTAAAATGTCTTATATTATTGTTGTACTATTACGTTAATTAATGAACAAAAATATTCTCGAGATATTTTTTTGAGAATAAAATTTGAAATAATAATAGGTTATAAAAGGGTATTTCTAATGGTGCACCAAATTTTATTTTATCAAAATTGCATGAGTGTGACTTGATGGTTTTAATTAATTATATTAGGGGTGTATTGAATTGAGATTTTAAAATATTATTTTGGGTTAAATAAGTCTTGAGGTATTCAATTAAGATTTTTACATAATCTAAAAAGTCATGTGGTATTCCATTAAGACTATTATGATTTTTTAAATAAGTCTAATGGTGCACCAAATTTTATTTTATCAAAATTGCATGAGTGTGACTTGATGGTTTTAATTAATTATATTAAGGGTGTATTGAATTGAGATTTTAAAATATTATTTTGGGTTAAATAAGTCTTGTGGTATTCAATTAAGATTTTTAAATAATCTAAAAAGTCTTGTGGTATTCCATTAAGACTATTATGATTTTTTAAAGATGGTGTTTAAATCTAGTGGTATTTAATCAGGACTTTAAACAAATAATACAAAGTCTTATGGTATTGAAAAACTTACTAATTTTGAAGAATTTTTTTATATATGTCATTGTATGTCTACTTTTTAGTGAAAAAGTATAAATATCAAACCCTAAAACAATCTCACCATAACTCATGAGACTTTTGACGTGAGATTTTTTTTTACTGCTAGAGAAGAGAAAAAGAGCTGACTTGTGAATTCTTCGTGAACAAATTACTTATGAATTCTAATAACGTCTCGTTTGATTTTTATACGTGTAATTCTACACTATAAACATTATATATAATTGCTAGGGGTGATCACGGTTTCGGATCAAACCGTAACCCAACCCGAACCGCACCAACCCGAACTACACCGCGCGGTTTGAAAAAAAATTAAAAATGATTTCGGGTCAATCGGAACCGAACCGCAAATTTCGGGTCGGTGTGCGGTTTTGACCCAACCGCGACCCGAACCGCCCAAAACCACAAATTTTGACTCAAACCACGACCCGAACCGCCTAAACCGCCGACCCGTATTCAAATTAGATATTATTTTATATATTTCTTCTTCTTTAACCATGAAATTTAAGATATTTAATGATCATATGACAATATGCAATGTATAAATGAAAATTATGTATTTTTTCTCTTCAATTATTATGTGAAAACACACAAAATTTCCTTTAAAAAATTTATAATCCAAACCGCCGACCCGAACCGCCCAAACCGCTAAACCGCCAACCCGAACTGCCGCGGTTTTCTTTATCAAATTTGCGGTTTCGGTTTCTAATTTCTCAAACCGCCAACCCGCGCGGTTTGAAGTGAAAAACGAAAAAATCGACCCAAACCGCACCGCGAACACCCCTAATAATTGTGCTTGTTCTTGTTTGATTAATTTACACCATAATTGTGATTGTTCTTGCGTCAATGCACTGTGATTGAACTCAGTTAAAGACAAAAAAAATGAGAGCTTGTGTTAATGTAAGAATTAGGTTCCCAAAAACATATAAGCATTACTTGAGCCGAATGAAGTGGTTTAAGAAGCAATATAATAAGATGTCTACGCTTATACGTAACAACTCTGACTTTGGGTGGGACCCAATTGCAAAGACGTTCACTGCTAGTGATGAAGTATGGAAAGATTACTTGAATATGAGTTTAGTTCATAATATTTTAAATATATTTATAACTTACTAGTTTAGTACATTATGTTATATGTAATATATTAACAATGAATAATTTGTTCTTTGCTAGTCCCACCCAAGTCAGAATAAACTTCGAGAAAAAAAAATGTAGTTGATTATGATTTATGAGGATTCGAAGATTTCTATTTAAGACACAAGCAGAGATTGTGTTAGCATATGTAGCATTACATATCTTTCTTCGCAAAGAGTGTCGTTATGATGAATTTCCAATTGAACCAATAAACGACTCTTCATCTTTAGTATTACCGGTTAATGAAGAAGATAATTTTGAACCTATTGTGCAAACCCAATCAGTAACGCTAATGTATGGAGGGCTAACATAACTTTAGATATGTGGAGAAATGCTACTTAGGAGGACATGAAGCTATATCAAATTGGCTATTAAAAGACCGGAGAAAATTATATTGGCTTTTGCTTTTCTTTATTAAAATTTTCATTTATTTGTTATATTTTTCATTGATTTATGATTTTGAATGTTCGTTTTTATTTATGCTTTCATTTCATATGATCCAATTTTCTATTATTGTTGATGCAAATATTCACAGCTTGAACCAATTGAATTTCATTAACTTTTTTATTTATGATTCTAAAAAAGTAAAAAAACTCTACATGTGGTCATTTCATATCTTACAAATTCTTATGATATAAATCTTTTTAAAATGTAATAAGTAAAAATTTATGATTCAAAGAAATTTCATAAAATCTTGTAAATCATTACATTCTTTAAATGTCTTTTAAAATCTATTGGACTTATTTATTCATAAATAGTCTCTTAAAATCTCAATTGAATACACTCCTAAATTTACATCTAAATTCGAATCTCAAAGAAATTAAGATTAAAATTTAAATTTAGAAATATATATATAGAAATTAAGATTAAAATTTAAATTTAGAAATTGTTTGCGCAATTTTTATGCGTGAAGAAAGAAGAGCGTGTAAGGTTCAAACCTCCTGAGACAATGTCCCAGCAATGGGTGTTTGATTAAGTGAATAAGCCTCGAAGGGGCGCAAGCACACAAGTTACAGTCCTAAGATTACAATCTAAGAAATGAAAAATAAAAATATGCTCATTTGAGTCTTCATTTGATCCGGCTTTTCTCTTAGTGTAGGTAGGCTTTTATAGTGAAGCTTGTCAACCGTTTTAGGCGGTTCCAGTATCTCCATGCAGCTGCAAGGTCGTGCCTGTAACCACTGAGCTGCGTGTCTCAACTGCTTTGTTATGGAGGGAAAACCGTCCAACTGCTACGATCGTGGAAGTAACCGCATCATGGGTTCTCGCCTTAACCATTGGTCCGGTCGCCCCAAGCTCTTCGTCGCTCTTCGGCCCATCGTCCTTCTTCTCTTCGTTCTTCCTTTCGTCCTAGGGCGACTTCATCCTATGGTGGGGATTTTCGTCTACCAACAATTGTCCCCTAAATTTACCTTGATTGAACTGGGAGTGTGGAGATCGAGGTGAATTTTCTTTTTAGTCTTCCATCCCGGTTCGTTGTTTCCTCATTTCAGGGAAGACCGCTACTCCAATAGAGGGATGGTACCCGACCAATCCCTCAGTCCAGAGAACCTGTAGGATAGATTTCTGGTCGAAGAAAAAAAGGCGTATCGATTGGAAGGAGAGAAACTTAAGACCATTCCTTTCTGACTTCGACTGGCCCACTATTCGGTCGATACCTCAGTCCATAGAATCTGGGGAGTGAATTTTCGGTCGGAGAAGACGAAACGGCGTATAAATTGGAGTGATGGAAACTTATATGATCACTCGTTTCCGCCTTTGGCCGGCCCTTCATTCGGCAAATCCCCAGTCTATAGAATCCGAGGTCCCTGGTAAGCAGCATGCTCCGCGTAGAGAAGCTTAGGCAATTGATGAGTGGTATTTATACCACTATTTCCCACTCATTTGACCTAATGTTTTGGTTGTTTCTCGAGTTTTATGAACGTTGTTGATGTGTTTTGTTGTTATTTTGCAGATAAATAAAGTTTGGACAGCACTGGAGGCATTTGGGCAAAACTGGACAAAAATGCACCAACTGGAAAATTTCAGTCTTCAGCGCGTCGCGACTCTGGAGCCTTGCGCGCCGCGACGCCCAGCGTGCACCGGAGATGCTAAAATGCGGCCCTGGTCAACGGGTCAACAAGTTGAAAAGTTTGACTTTGCTAACATGCGCCTGCCACGTGTCACCATCACAACGGAGATGCTAACATGCGCCGTGCCACGTGTCAAGATCTCATTGCTTGGCCGGCCACCGCCATTACGTGTCATGACACGTGTCGCCACGTCAGCGTCCACATCAGCAGCCACGTCAGCAAGTCAACCGAGTCAACGAGCCACGTCATCATCAGCCAATCACAGCGCGCCACGTGTCAAGCTCTCATTCGTCCGACGGCCGCCGCCCCACGTGTCATGCCACGTGTCGCCACATCAGCACGATGACGTAAGCAATGACGTCATGAACAGTAGACACGTCAGCATGACGTAAGCGATGACGTCATGAACAGTGCCAAGTCAACGGGTCAAATCTGAGTCAACCAACCAGCGCGTGACACGTGTCACTGTAGCGCGCGGCGCGACGCTCGCCCAGCGTCGCGACGCGCGCACCTTATCCGCGCCTATAAATAGAGGGCGAGATTTCAGTTTTTGGTGTACCATTTTCCTCTCCCAAATCTTATGTAATTAGGGAGTTTCTCTCTCTCTAAGCTCTTTTTATTTAGTTTTTGTAATTTTCAACCAAGTTCTGTAATAATAATATTTTACTTTCTTTATTTTACAGTTTTTACTACTTATTATGAGGAGGTAACTTCCTTTTGTTAAGGTAAAAGGTAATTCTTTTACTATTACTTTTTAGATACTTCTCCCATAATTATAATATTTTCAAGTTTTAAATTTAATTAATCAGGATACCGCCAGATTGGTCGGTGATTAATTAAATTTAAATTCCGCCTTTATGGCTGGTTTATTTTCATTTCCGCCTATATGGCTGGTTTAATTTCAGTTCCGCCTTTATGGCTGGTTTATTTTCATTCCGCCTATATGGCTGGTTATTTTGATATTCCGCCTTTATGGCTGGTTGTTTCTAAATGATTCCGCCTTTATGGCTGGTTGTTTTTAAATTAATTAAATCAAAATACCGCCTATATGGCTGGATGAAAATATTTTGCAAAGTTTATATTATATTATGGGAGAAATCTAATTAGTATATAGTAGAAGTAATTCCTTTTTACCTTAGCAATTTTATTTTATTTCATTTTCAGCAGTTATTTACTTTGCAATTTTATTTAAAGTCTTTTAAGTTTTTAGCCCTAGTTATGTGTCGTAGCTAAAATAGTTATCTAGGGTTGTGATGAATTTCAATTCAACTGGTTTATAAGGGGTAAATTATAGTTTGGGTAATTTAAATATTTATTTATTGAGTCTCAATCTTAAAGCTTTTTAATTAACTGGCCATTAATTAAATTGATTAGGTAAACTTAAAATGAACTAGACATAGGGATTTTAAGTTTAAGACCTTAGACTCAATAGCCCACGATCTTCCTTGAGGATAGATAACCCTTTTAATAGATTTCCTACAGGATAGGAATATACCTGTTAGGCGGGGGTAGCCATAATTGGAACTTGAACTTAATGAATCTAGGTAATTTGGTTGACATAGGAATATGGTTCAATTGGATTATACTAGGTATTTGTAATTGACCATCGGAAGAGGCTTTTACATAAGTTAGTGTTCCAGGTTAATAAATTGATATATTACCCAAATATAAGATAACTACTTCATCTTTAATTAATATTGAAATAAATCACAACCCTGGATAGTTTTAATATTGAATTTCTTTAAAATCTACTTTTTAGCAATTTTATTTATTTGTCTTTAAATTTAGAATCGTCGCTATTCCAAATCAAACAACTTGTTAGATACTGGTAATCATTTGGTCCATTAAATTAATAACAAAAAGGTTTTAAGTCCTCGTGGGATCGATACTTTTTATACTACTTGAACGATACGTACGCTTGCGTTATTCGTGTGTGTTTACGCCGGTCAGCAATCTGTTGTTAACGAGCTTAACCTAGTCGCAACTCGGGAGGTGCAATACCTTCCACACAAAGAACCCCGGACAATCTGTCGCTAACGGACGCAACCCATCCATAACTTTACATTTTATTTCACACCTTACACCGTGTGGATGGCCGTTAGCGTGTCTTCTTACATTCCATTTCATACCTTACTAAAGAGAGGCTTCCATCTCTGGTGGCCTTCGTTTCATGCAGAGCTTTTCCTTTTCCCAACTCTGCTCTGCCTTTTCTGATCTTTTCCTTCTCATTTTCGGGACTCTGTTTGACTATGGAGAGTTTGGTTAGTAAGGTTGTCCTTTAAATAGGTGGTGAAGAGACCTTGGTACTATTGTCACATGAAGGGTTTTTTCACGTGCTGTCTGATCGATTGGAGGGGCTCCATGCCCAAAGTCTGGTCCTCTGTCAAAGTAAACCTGTGGCCTGATGGTCTTGTTATATCAGTCTTTGCGTTAATAATGGAGAAGGCTTCGACGACGTCTTTGGAAAGTGCAGTGTTGACACCTGTTCTTGGCCGATTATGAAGTCCGATGTTAGATTTTGAGACTCGGCCGATCTGTTGGAGGCCAAAGTAGCGGGGTCGAGCGAAGTAGATTCGGGGTTAGATCGCCCTATAGTTTGTCGGGCCGACCCTTAGAGTTCTACGCAAACCCATCATATCTGCAATAAATGTGCGACCCTTTCCTACATGTTTCATCATGAGGCCCATTTAAGAGCCGTTTTTTATGTCACTTCCGTGTTTCCTTCCGTCGCACGTCACTTGTGCAGCGAGTTGCATTCGAACACCTATCTAGGGCAACTTTCTATCTTTTTCCATTTTCCCGCTGCTCTTACCCCTCGACGATTCATGTTGCGACAGCTGTCCCATGTTAAACCCTTCGTCTGTCCATAAGGCTTCACCCCCCTCTGTCTCTCGCTATACCTTTACCTTTTCTGCAAACTCGCTTGTACTTCTTTCTTGATCTTTTGTCATCAATGGCTTCTTCTTCCTCTTTTCCTAAAACTAACGACTCAATTTTCGCTGATTACAAGTTGGCATTGGAAGACTCTTCTGTGGGCGTGTTTGGCCTTCACACTCTTGATGAGGATTTCGGCCAGTGCGCTCTTGGCCCCATCTTCATTGATGATAACGCTATCGCAACAGCCCCGTTGGCTCAGCAATTTCCCTCTTCTTATAGCCCTCCGTTTTCTGAACCACTTAACATTTCTGCCCTTCCTCAGTCCAGTCCAATTCGCACCTGGCCCAAGCCTGATACAGCTTTCGAAGCCTGGTATCAACGTATGTTGTTACATGCGGATACCCATGCCTTCTTAGACAAACACCATCTTCTTCCTCTTATTGAGCTTTCCTTGTCTCTGCCAGCTTTTGATCGCAACTTGTTTCCCATTTCCTTACTCTTTTGGTCTTCCGAGTATAATGTATTCATTTTTCTGGTCGGGCCCTTTACTATCACCCTTCGTGATGTTGGTGCTCTTACCGGTTTGACCCCTCTCGGAGCGACCATTTCGGCCTCCACAACCTTTCGTTTTCCCCCTCCTTCAATGAGTTCTTCCTCTTTTTTGTCTTATTATTCTCTTCTTCGCACATATTCGAAAATGGCTGGTACGGTTTCAATGCTAGAACGTACAGTCTTCCTTCTTTACTGGCTGTGCAAATATATCGTTTGTACACCCAGCCAAAAACCTTTGGCGGGTTACCTCCCCATTTCTTCCGATCTCGCCCATGGCTGTCATTTAGACTTGGCCTCTTTTTTTCTTGCCGCCATGTATCGGGGGCTGGTCGTCCTCCAAAAGCAACTTCGGTCGGGGTCATCACCCATTGCCTCTGGCCCCTTGTGGATTGTCCAACTTTGGTTAAGAGTCTATTTTCCTATTTTTGGCACAATTGATTCGACTCACCCTTACTCTTGTGTCGGCCTTCTCTTCGCTCAACTTAGGCCGTCTTCTTTCCTTCCTCGTCCTACCTTTGATTATTTTTATACTCTTCATCGGGTTCCTTCTTTTTTTTCCCTTTCACTGTGTCGAACAGTCCATCTTTTGTTCATGACTTTCCCCTTTCGGAAGAGGATGAATCATATCTTCGTATATGGTGCAAGTTTTTATGCAGTCGTGACTTGGTTCATGACATCTTGACCGGGGCAATGGCAAGGAGTGGAGTGGAGGCATATTCGCCCAACTTCGTCGCCCGTCAATTTGGCCTCGTCCAAGGGTGGCCTCTTGCTCTCTTTCATTCGTATTCTGCGTCGTCAGACCGTTTTAAGGTCTTTTCTGTTTCTGAAGTTGAGGACTCCTTAGTGGAGACTCGCTCCTTGCTGTCTTCTTTTGTCATAGCTCCTTTCGCTCCTTGTACATCTGTTCATCCTTGCTTTGACCGTTTCTAGCCATCAACCCGTGAGCGATATTTTTCTTTGCCTCCCGCGAGGGTGTTTTCTTTTATTCCTTTGTCCCCCAAATCTTCTGAACCGTCGGGGTCAAAGAAGGCAGCTGAGGCGTCTAAACCCAAGAGCATAAAGCTTGCTAAAAGAAGCAGCCTTCTCCCAGCCGAAGTTCTGACTCGGACGTTCCGCTCGCCCGTCGCTCTAAGGTATGAGCTTGAGACCTGCTTTCTTTTACATTCATACAGGTTTGAGGTATATTGATATCATGACTGTGCATTTGGTACAGGCCCTTAAGATTGATATGCCTTCAGCAATTCTTGAAACGACGTGAATTCTGGAGGCCGAAGCTCCTGTGGGCGGAAACGAGGGAGCGGGACCTGCAGGGATGCCGGTTGTTCAATTTCCCTCTGATGCGGATGACGTTGCCGAAGGTCCCGTCATGACGCAATTCCCAGGAGAGGGAGATGCAATTGGAGCCGACCCCCAAGGTACGGAGCCATCTGTTGAATCTAGCTATTCGCGTCTAAGAGTTGAGGAGATTTCTGGTGATCATTCCCCATTTGAGCGCTTCTCTTCGGACGGTTCCGTACCAATCGTGCAGGATCCGGATGATGAGGCTGAAGTGCCAGAGCCTATCTGGCCGACTGGGGCTCTGTGGCATTACCTTAGGCAATTCTACCCTTTAGTACGCAGGATGTCTACCTCAGGACTTAGAGGGAGTTATAGGGACATGGACGGTCTCTATAGTTTGGCCGAATTGGAGTTATTAGAGGAGGCTCGGTCTGTGTATAAAGACGACGTACTTCGTCGCATTTACGAAGAAGATGAAATCATTTATATTTCTGATTCGTCCGACTCCGATTCTCTTGCAGATGTTCGGCCGACTACTGCGCCACAACATTCGATGCTAGAAGCGGTATCTCCCAGCACTTCTGCGCATCAGACTTCGGTCTTAGCACAATTGTCGTCTTTGGCTCCTCTGCCTTCTTCTCCTCAAGTGGAGTTTCTTGAGCTTGAGCGGCCGTCATCTTCGGCTCTCATGGTTGTTTCTTCCGCAGCTCCTGCTCAGATAGTCCAAGTACTGGCTGCTCCTGAGCAACCGTCACCCCCTCGGGCTGAGTCTCCAATTTTTCCAATGAGTTCTCCTGCTCGGCCGTCTTCTCCTCAGGCCGCACCACAGTTGACTCTTGTCCCCCAGCATCCATCATCCCCAGGGCCTTCATTTCAACAAGGGTTAGCGCAGCCCGCGGCTGAAGCATTCGAGGCACTGGTGGGTCAGCCCTCTGGTTCTGGTTCCGGGATGGTAAGTCTTTTCTTCTTCTCTAGTTCGTCCTTATCCTGGCTTATACTTGCTAATTTCTTCTGTGTACAGGTATTCGACCCATTGTTGCAAACAATCCAGGACATTTTGGATCGCTTTGGACGTCTGTCCTTTGCTTCTTTTCGGCCTCCTTCGCCTTTGGTCAGCACCAGCACAGACATGGAGGCCCTTCAGGAGGTTCTTGGCCAATATGCTTCCTTCGCTGCACTAGAAATTAATCAAGCCGCGCGGCCGGAGAACGTCCTTCAATTGGACAAAAGCTCCTCCGAGTTGAACCGAATATTGGCCTTCCCTACTTTGCCAATATTTGTTGATGATCGGCTTTTCCTCCAAGAAATGCAAAATGACATAGCAAACCTTCTCTCTCGGTATCGCAATGTGCACAGCCAGAAGATCGGGCTTCGTTCTTCTGTGATGAGGAAAGAAACGCTTCGTGATTCTCTCGAAGCACGACATCAGGCCTTGAGGGAGACAACAGAAGAAATGGTGACCGAAGAATCGGTCTTCCTGGACCTGGAGCGACAACTAAAAGAGATTCAGCGTCTTCTTGAGGAAAGCCGCATGAGGAAGGAAGCTAAGAGGGGGACCCTCGTTACTCGAGTGGAGGAGATGGACGAGTCTATGGCAGAGTACGAGGGGTTGGCCCGCATCAATTTTGAGAAAAGCCTGGCCGACTTAGACGCAGTGGGTATAGGAATACAGGACGAATGGCGCCTGAGGAGGGAGACGCTTTCGGCCATTAAGGGGCTGTCTGGGGATTTTCGGCGATCTTCAGGCCAAAAGTAATATTTTGTAAGACGTTATATCGTCTATCCTTGTATTCTTAGGATGTTTTCGTCCATGTTTAATGAAAACTTATTATTGTTTCAGTCCCTTTTGTTTTCGTGCTCCCATAATGAGGGCACATATTTCTTTAAGTATTTGCCGTTTATTGCTCTTGTATGCACTCTTCCGTTTAAGTCTTGTAGATGATAGGCTCCATTTGGCAACATGTTTTTTACCATGAATGGGCCTTCCCAATTGGGCGACCATTTGCCATACGCTGGGTCCTTAGAACCAAGTGGCAACACAGTCTTCCATACTAATTCGCCTTCCCTGAACGATTTAGCCATTACTCTGAGGTTGTATTCCTTGGCTATCCTTTTCTTTTGTGCTTCTAGACGATTTAGCGCATCACATCTGATATCGTCCAATTCCAACAAGTTCTGGATCATTGCCTCGTCGTAGTCTTCCCGTGTCAGTTTGTCTTGCAGCATCACCCTGGTAGACTCAATATTTATTTCTACTGGAAGCACAACCTCTTGACCATACACTAATTGGAACGACGTCACCAAAGTACTTGTTCGCGGCGACGTTCTATAGGCCCATAACGCTTGACTCAAATATTCATCCCACCGTCTGGCATTATCTGTCACCATTTTCCGAATTAATCCTTTAAGGGTCTTGTTGGTTGATTCTGCTTGACCATTTGACTGAGGGTAGTAGGGAGTAGTGTTCACTAGTCGGACTCCGTATTCGCCCAGGAAATCTTTTACCTTTTCAGCGTTTAATGAAGTACCATGATCTACCATTATTGTCTGTGGTATACCAAATCGGTGAATTATATGTTCCTTTATGAACTTGATGATCTGCTCTTGGGAGATTTCTACAACTGGGATGGCCTCCACCCATTTAGTGAAGAAGTCGATGGCAACGACGACGAAAGTATGCCTCTTACTTGATGCAGGATAAATCTTCCCTATCAAGTCTATCGCCCATCCCATAAACGGCCACGGTTTAATGACTGGGACCATCTCAGTTGCTGGAGCCCTCTGAATAGGTCCGTGCTTCTGACAAGCAATGCATCATTTGGCATATGAGGTGCATGATTCTCCCATCTTTGGCCAATAATAGCCGCTTCGTACAATCAACCATCTCATCTTTACCCCGGCTTGGTGAGCCCCACAAATGCCTTCATGCACTTCGGCCATGATAGTTTTGGATTCGGATGGCCCTACACATTTCAACAACAAACCATCTTGTCGTTTCTTATATAGCACATCTCCTGATACTATATAGTTCAAAGCTTTAAGTTTTAGCTTTTGATCCTTCCCTGTTTCGGGCTGCTTTAGGAATGTCTTGATTTCGCTTCTCCAATCATCCCCTTTTTCGGCTTCGATAACCATGGCGTCCGTATCTTTAGCTCGCCTTATGAGGACTGGCTCAATTTCTTCTCTCCTGTATACCCTACCTGTGTTTGTCTGTTTATATCCGGAGGCTGCTTGGGCTAAGCTATTGGCCAATTCGTTCTTCGCCCTCGGAATGTACTCAAATTCAGCGTGTCAAATCGTTCTACTAATTCTTGGGCCACATCTAATAGTGCCATCACTGATGGGCTTTGGCATTTGAAAGCTCCTATCACTTGTTGAATTACCAGCTGCGAATCTCCCTTGATGGACGCATGGGTTACTCCCATATTGAGGAGCATCTCTAGCCCAAGTATCAAGGCTTCATATTCGGCCTGGTTATTAGTGCAGTATTCGGTCAACTTGACTAAGAATCGGAAAGATTCTCCCAATGGGCTGACCAGGACTAGTCCTATTCCAGCTCTCTTCATTGTGCAGGATCCGTCGAAATACATCGTCCATGGTTTCAGACTGGATTTGTCCAGATCCATTTCTATTTCCTTTATCGTGCTAAGACATGGATGGTCGGCCAAAAAATCGGCCAAGGCTTGATTTTTAACGGCCCTTTGGGGTTCATGCCGTATATCAAATTGTGAAAGTGATAGTGACCAAAAACCGACTCTTTGATGCAAGATGGGAAGAGAAAACATGTACTTTATTATGTTAATTCTTGTAATCAAGTACACTATATTCGGCCTAAGGTAGGCTCGTAATTTAGTACATGTGAAGTATAAAGCCAAACATAATTTCTCCATGGGAGAATAGTTACATTCATAATTCAGCAATTGTCTGCTAATATAGTAAATGGCTCTCTCGATGTTCATGTCGTCATCTTGCGCGATCATCCCAGCAATAGACCGCTCTTCAGCCGCTATGTACAACTTTATTGGCTTTCATGGCACTGGAGGTACCATCATCGGCGGCTGTGATAAGTATTTCTTCAGGCTGTCAAATGCTTGTTGATGTTCCTCGGTCCAGACGAATTCGTCCTCGCCCTTTAGCTTTAATAAGGAGGAGAACACTTTTGTTTTCCCTGCACAGTTGGAGATGAATCGCCTTAAAAAGTTAATTTACCCTAAAAACCTCTGCAACTCTTTTTTATTTCGGGGTGGCATAGCTTCAGTGATTGCCTGAGACTTATTGGTGTCGATCTCAATTCCCCGTTGGTGCACTAGAAACCCTAGGAAATTTCCTGCGCACACCCAGAAAGCACATTTGGCAGGGTTCATTCTTAGTTTGAAATTTCTCATTCGTTCGAAGGCCGCTGCTAAATAGCCAAAATGTTCATCCATAGTCACGGATTTAGCCACTATATCGTCCACATAGAATTCTACGAATTCGCCAATCATGTCATGAAAGATCAAGTTCATAGCCCGCTGATAAGTGGCACCAGCATTTTTCAGGCCGAATGGCATGACCGCCCATTCATAACACCCTAGAGAACCTGGGCATCTAAAGGTCGTCTTATGTACATCATCTTCGGCGATGTAAATCTGATTATAGCCCGCATACCCATCCATAAACGAGTATACCTGATACCCTGCCGTGGAACCCACTAGGGAATCTACTGTCGGTATTGGGTATTGATCCTTTGGTGTTGCCAGGTTTAAATTTCTGAAATCTATACAAATCCTTATCTTTCCATTCTTTTTCCTAACTGGGACAATATTTGACAACCATTCCACATATCTGGTCGTCCTAATGAATTTTGCCTCTAACAGTCGTTCAACTTCTTTCTTAATATCAGGCATGACATTAGGCGCAAACCTCCGGGGAGGCTGCTGTTGGACAATTATGACCCATAGCGTCACTATTTGTATAAATCATGGTGTTGTTGTACAAATTAACTATGTGACAAAGAGATTGCACTCTTATCATTTGTGATTAGATCACCTAGATGTATAAATGATAAGAGGTCCTTATGATTAGTTCCTGGATTGAGATGATATGAGACAGTATCAGTCCACGAAGGATTAATCATTAAATATCCATAGTTGTAGTATTATAGAGACTGGACATCGATAATGCGGAATAGACTAGTATTACACTTGTGCGTGTTATGTGAGATCATAACGGCATAGTTCTCATATATTTGGGTATAGGATACTCATGCAAGTGTAATAGGAGGTTGTGTTTTACCGATGGTACGGAAAATAGCTTCGCTCTGGATAAACCCCTCGGAATTCCATTGGTAGTATGACTATGTGTCTATGGAAGTCCGAAATCAGGGTAGGTGTATTTGGTCTTAACCTGAGACTTGCACCGCTAATACTTGCAACAATTGGTATGCTTTAGTTTTGGTCGTCCAGGGCTTTAACCGGTTCTGTGTACGCCTCTGCTAGGTATATTGAGAATCGTAGTGTATTGGGTGTGATGTCAAGACGGAAGTATCACTCCAGTCATAGTGGAGATGATGTCACGTAGGATACGGTACTAGTGCTCTTAAGTACTGCAGTCATCGGGATATTATCACTAGGTCATGTATATCCGATAATAGAGACTAGTTACCAGACATCCGACATGTGCTTCGTACGGGGCAGACACATTCCAGCCCCAGGCCTAGCACGTGACAATCCGATACTGGATCGCAATACGCAATACTACGTATACTACGCCTGACATAGATTATATATTCCAGTAAGAATATTTCTGGAGAATTGGGTAGGCACGGTGCTTTGCTAGAAGCCAACCATGTCTTGTAAATCGGTAAGCCCGTAGTACGAGGTACGCACGTATTCGGATAATTCGATGACCGTATTTACTGCCAACATATCTAGGTATCTCTTGGGTCGCTTCCCAAAGATTCACCGATGACAGTTGATTTAAATTAGAATTAATCTGGGATTAATTAAGAGAAAAAATTAATCTGGGATTAATTAAGATGGAGAAAATTAATCTGGGATTAATTGAGGTATTATTTAATCTGGGATTAAATGTGTTCGGAAGAGAGAGAACACGATTAATTTGGAATTAATCGGTAAAATACATTTAATAGTTAAATTTGATTTTTCTATTTAATTTATTCGTATGGGCTAAAATTAATATATCGGATATGTTAATATGAATTGAATTTCATTACGAAATAAAAGTTGGACTTTAATGCGAACGAGCGAATTAATTTAGAATTAATTCGTAGATGACATTCGTAATATATTTGCGAGGCATCGTTATTTAATTAAATTAGATTTAATTATTTAGCGACGAAAGTTCGTTTAATCGGATTAAACGGAACCGAGCCGCGACAAATATTCGTAGAGACATTTGAATTTTGAATTCAAATGTGGGGCCCACTTCACATGTGGTAGTTGGGAGGGTAGTTTGCATTTATGCCAAGCCACCCACCATCCAACTACCTTGGAATGGTTTTGGTGAAACCATTTACCCAACTACCTTGTTTAGGTAAAAGGGTAAATTGGTTTTACCTAAAACCCTTCTCTCTCTATTCACTTGTGTATGCATCACACTTGACTCACTTTGAACAAAATGAAACCATAATATCCTCTCAAAGTGGCGTGAGCTTCTCCATCTATTCCTTTTGATTTTGTGGCAAAATCAACAAAGCTAGCACTTCATGGAATCAACTAAGGTGATAGGGAAACAACTTCAAAAGCTTGGAATCAACAAAGGAAGGATCTTGGAGATCTTCAACTCAAAGCTTGGAATCAACAAAGGAAGCATCTTGGATCTTGGATCTTCTTCTCAAAATTTAAAAGCTCAAATCCATTCAATGTAATTAATTCCGCAACTTATTTTGAATTTATGAACATGTTTTCATGCTTATTAGATCATTGGCATGTTCTAGGAACACTAACAGCTGCCTGTGAGGCCTATGACTTGGTATGATTGGCAGCCTATGCTCTACCAACGTCCTATCTAAACCAGACATCTCATGGTAGTCCCATGCAAAATAATCTTTGTATCTTTGCAACAAACAAACTAACTTTTCAAGTACATGGGGCTCCAATTCCTTGCTGACGTAAGTTATGCGCCTATCGTGCTCATTCCCCAGATTTACTTCGTCTAAAGCATCTTGTCCTCTTGAGATGTTTGTCCCGCGTCGTCCATTCATGGCGAACTTTTCTTCCTTTGATTCTCTTCCTTCCATCAAGTAGTCCACTCCACATAGTTCTTTTATTTTATCCTCTGTCTGGTATGCTAGTAATTTACCTCTTAAGGTCGAAATAGCGGCCTGTGCTTCATCCTCACTTCTTCGCTCTATCCCATAGGCCAATAAATTGGCCTTGGAGGCCGCAAGAGCGGCTTGCTCATTATTCTGGCCGTACTTCATTCGAATCGATGTGTGTCGGTTTTCCAAAGACCACTGTGGTTGGTCTCATTTGTGCGAACAAATCGTCCAGCAACCCAGAGGGGTAAAACTCATCATTTTGAGCCACAATGGTAGGGCTTTCCCCTTTATTCAACACTCTGGTCGGCCCATAGTTCCCTTCGTACATGAAGTACTCAGCCGAGTTTGTCTCCGCAGCGAAAGGCTTATTGTCGGCATGCACTATCTCTACTTCGTCCCTCTGGTTCCAGAAAACCAGGCATTGATGAAGGGATGAAGGGATGCATCGGCTGCCGCGAATCCAGTCTCGTCCCAGTAGCATATTGTATGTAGTTGGTCCATCTATGACGAAAAATACCACTGTCTTCGTAGTACTTCCCACTTGCAGGTCCAATGGAATAACTCCTTTTGCTGTCGTCGCCCCTCCATTAAAGCCGGTAAACATCACTTCCATAGGGAGAAGGTCTTCTTTGGACTTTACCAAATGTCCTAGCATCCTAACTGGTATTGCATTAATGGCCGCCCCGTTATCAATTAGTATTTTGGTGACATGTATCCCATTAGCCTTTGCTTTCACATACAGCGGCCGCAGATGCTTCGTCATGTGTGTTGGTGGCTTCGGGAAAACCACTTTACCTGATAGCCCTATTTCCATTGCCTGATCGGCCTCGTTGTTAACTTGAGGCGATTCCTCTTTTATGTCTCATCCAGAAGGTGGCAACGTGGCTGGCGTATCCTGGGAGACATGATTGACAGTCAATCTTCATTTTTCGACTCTGGTGATGGCCCGCTTTATCTTAGGTGTCCCATACAGAATAAGGAACGGGTATCGTCCCAAATCCTCTCCCAGTGTCCCGACTGCAGGATTGCCGGCTTCATATAATTCTCTGAGAAGCCGATTCTGTGAAATTCCCCTTCTCCTTGATTCGATCTTGATGTCTATTTCTTCTTCTACATCGGTCATCTCCTCATCTGAAGCCTCTCTATTTGTTATCGAGAGTGCTGCAAATTCGGTTTCGTCGCCCTCGTAGACCTCTTCACTTGTTCCAGCTTCTCAATTGTTATCTCTCCTGAATTTCCCAGGCAATAGGTAATGATTAGCCACCACTGGCGGCATACTGCCGAACTGAATGACGATAGGCAGCTCTTCGTCATCTGTTTCGTTCGGTTTCCGTCTGCCGAATTTAGTACGTTCGTCACAACTTACCACCGTTCCTTCTTTGTTGTCACCCCCTTTTTTATTTACTTCTGTTTTCTCTGTGGTGCGAGGGCTACGGCCTATGGTGGCCTTCATTTCACCTTGTCGACACATCAAACAGCCATAATTCCTTTGGTGCCGCCTCAACTGCGTCCTTGTCATTTCCTCTACATGGCGATAGTTCCTGCCTGGCCGCTGGCCCGAGTGTGGCTTTTGGTATGAATGCCAAACATTGGGCCGATTAATCTTCGGCCTGAACGTCCTTACATTCTGGATGAAATTTGAATTCTCCTCATAGAACCTTGGGGCGAAGGTCCGGGGTTGCCATGATGATGGCTTTCTCTTTGCAGGCCTTTCGCAAGTGTCTTCTAACTCTTTCATCCATTCCATGTCGTTCTTGCATCGAATACAAATGTTCTGCTGGTCTCATTGCCCTGAAGGTTCCTTAATCCTTTCCAAAGCGCTTGGACGACGACGGTGCTGTCCTTCGTCTAGCATTAATTTGACTTTCGGCAGGTTCACTTTGGCAAGGTCTGGATTAATCATGTTCACCCCCACCGATTTTGGAAAAGGGTCGCTATCCACAGCCATCTTTTTCTCGAACGTGATTCGTCAGATTCTATGGCATCCTGTAACACATTACGAAAAACAAGGCAATTATTAGTTGTGTGAGACCATGCATTGTGCCACTTACAATATTTTTTACTACCGATCTGCTCGGCTGTTGGCAACGTATGTCGGTCGCTCAAGCTAATTTGCTTGTCCTTATATAACTGGTCAAATATGGCATCGACTTTAGTAATATCAAAGGAGAAGTTTCTGCCATTTCTATCATTTTTTTCACTTGCTTGGGGTTCCGCCCACGTTTTGCAAACGTAAGGTTTCCCTTTAACCAACTCGGCCAGACATAAATCGGCCGACTCGGTATCTATTTCGCCCATTTCATAGTCAATATTCCTGTAATATGTCCCTTTGCTCGAATTCTTCATTTGCTCATCTTCTCGTAATAATCGCTCATAACGCACCACACTGGTGGTGAGTTGGAGAAGGTCCCAAAACTCGCGATCCTGAAACTTCTTTTTCAGATCGAGATTTAAGCAACCTTGAGCGATCCTCACAAATTCTTTTTCGGGTAAAGGCATGTAACATCGGCCTCGGGCTACCTTAAACAATTGTAAAAATGTCTCGGCCCACTCTCCTAGCAATTGTCTTAAGTTTGCCAAATCGGCTAAGGCCACTTCAGATTCAGCCTTGTAAAATTGCGCATGAAACAGTTGCTCCATCTGCTGCCAACTTTCTACCGAATTGGCCGGCAGATTGACATACCAGGAGAAAGCTACCCCTGACAGTGATCCGTGAAATAATCTTAGTTTGTGGAAATCATTAACTTCCCCACACTGGAGGGTAAATCGTCCTACGTGTTCCATGGTAGAAACTTCCCCATACCCCGTAAAGAGGGAAAAATCTGGTATCTTGTAGTTTCTAGGCCATGGATAGGCCACATCGACCCAATCAGGATACGGTTTCCGATATCTTGGCTGAATTGGCCGTATGCCTAGACCAAATTGGTTGAAGGATCTCGGTCATTTGCTCCATTAGCATATCATTGCCATTAAATGACACAGCTATGGGCGGTGGTTGCGGTCCTCTCAAAAGTGGGACATAATCAGGGTTCTGCCCCTGAGAAGCCTGGACACCCTGAGGCAACACCACTTCATTCTGTGCCATATTTGGCCCTTGGTGTATATTTGGTCCTAATTGTGGGCCATTGCCTCCAGGACTTATTCCTCCCCTGAGAACCGTAGGGATGTTGGTTCCCTGAGAAGGAATATTGCTAGGACCAGCCTCCTGACTGCTTGCCGCATGGGGGGTGTAGTCTGCGGCAGCACCGTCCCGCCGTTTACACATTTGGCCATTAATTCATTTAACGAGCTTAGATGTTTAGCCATGTTTTCATAATGCGAATTAGTAGTTGATACGAACTTATCTATGACATGTGCATTTTGGAGCCTAACCTGCTCGATAACATCCTGTGTGAATTCACCGAACAACGCGCGCACCGCGTTAGTGCTGAGTTCTCTCATAGGTTCGTACCGACTAGCATCTTCCAGACCCTCGAATTGACCCACTATGGCTGGAACATTGGGCTGGTTGGTTTGCTCCAGTCCTCCTTCCTCCGCAGTTGGGCCAGTTTGAGCGTTTCTTTTCGGAGACATCTCCACTCTTTACACCAATTCTCCCACTGTGGTCGCCAAAAACTGTTTGCGCAATTTTTATGCGTGAAGAAAGAAGAGCGTGTAAGGTTCAAACCTCCTGAGACAATGTCCCAACAAGGGGTGTTTGATTAAGTGAATAAGCCTCCAAGGGGCGCAAGCACACAAGTTACAGTCCTAAGATTACAATCTAAGAAATGAAAAATAAAAATATGTTCATTTGAGTCTTCATTTGATCCGGCTTTTCTCTTAGTGTAGGTAGGCTTTTATAGTGAAGCTTGTCAACCGTTTTAGGCGGTTCCAGTATCTCCCTGCAGCTGCAAGGTCGTGCCTGTAACCACTGAGCTGCGTGTCTCAACTGCTTGGTTATGGAGGGAAAACCGTCCAACTGCTACGATCGTGGAAGTAACCGCATCATGGGTTCTCGCCTTAACCATTGGTCCTGTCGCCCCAAGCTCTTCGTCGCTCTTCGGCCCATCGTCCTTCTTCTCTTCGTTCTTCCTTTCGTCCTAGGGCGACTTCATCCTATGGTGGGGATTTTCGTCTACCAACAGAAATATATATATATATATATATATAAATAAAAGTGTAAATCAGTCCAAAAGGTTGATACATTAAAACAAAAGACATTTCCCATTTCTTTCCGGTCGTCCAAGAGTCAATTGGCGGGAAAAGATGAACGAAAATTAAGAAAAAAGCGCAATTAATGAAAAAGAGAAAGGGCATATTCGTCTCATACTATAAACCCTGGCCACTCTCTTCTTCGTACACCTTCTCACACAAACAAGCGTGCGTTTTCAGTGAAGCAACGATGTCGCACTTCGGCAAATCAGGACCTCCAGATATCAAAGACACTTACTCTCTTCTCGTCCTCAACATCACTTTCCGTAATTACCCTTCCCTTATCCCTCTGGTTTTATTTTCATCTCTCCCTTTTCAAAATTATACACTTCCAATTTTAACCTAATTTCGTTTCTGTTGGTGTTCTTAACCTAGGAACCACCGCAGACGATCTCTATCCTCTATTCGAAAAGTACGGGAAGGTCGTCGACGTCTTCATTCCTCGTGACCGAAGGTCAGGTCTCGTCTCTGTTATTTTTTGTACTCTATTTCACTTTACTATTTATATTATTATTTATTTTATTGAGAAAATTTATTTTTTATTTGGTACAGGACTGGTGATTCGAGAGGTTTTGCTTTTGTTCGATACAAGTATGCAGATGAGGCGCAAAAGGCAGTGGAGAGGCTTGATGGTATATTTTTAATTTCATAAATGAAATTGTGAAATTTATTTTCTTTTTTATTTGTTTATTATTATTATTATTGTTATTATTTTAGGGAGAGTCGTGGATGGAAGAGAAATTACGGTTCAATTCGCCAAGTATGGTCCGAGTGCTGAGAAAATGTGAGTAGTTGTTTTCTTTTCTTTGGTTCTTTATGCTTCATTAGGGGAATGGTTTATATGATTATCTTGTGTTGTTTCTTGTTGTATACCTAACTACTTATCATGTGACAGGTTTTTGTTTATCTGAGTTTTGCTGTTTAATCTTTTCAGTCAGCAAGGAAGGATAGTGGAAACATCTTCAAATTCAAGAGGCAGGTCTAGAAGTCGCAGCCCCCGTCCAAGGTGAGGACCAACAAACTTCCCTCCACCGCTATAATATGCTTTTCTATTATTAGTAGTTTTTCATCGTTGTTGATATAATCATCATTTTACTTGCCAAAATTTGTTATTTTTTTTTCCTTTTTGGGGTGAATGATTTTGAAAAGCAGGTTGATTTCAGTTTATGACCCATTTATTGGATTAGAAAATTATTGGATACTATCTGCTGTGTTTAAATATGAGGATGATATTTATGATGTCTTAACAATTGTGGAGATATAGATAATTTCTACAAGTCGTAACTAAAACAGATGAAATGAGATGAGATATAAGAGGTGTCATGTTCCTTCAAATTCTTGGATGTTCTTTATGAGTTACCTTATTCATGCTAGAGTTTGTTGATGTTTTTGCTCTTTTGGAGCAAATTTATTCCTTTGATTTAGTGGTTGATTTACATTGAAAAGCATTTACTCTGATAATCACTGTTATAGGAAGTCATATATGTAAACTTCAAGGTATCAATAAGGCAGATATTAAGCTGCCCGGGTTGGATTATGGTAAAAAATTAAGATAATCACATAGTTTGAAAACTCCATCTCAAGACATACCTCGGCTGCCTTGCGGCTGCAGTGCGTCGAGGATATTGCCTTAGGCCGAGTTTTCAATAATCCGCCTCGGAGGCTTGAGGTGCCCCGTCTCATGATGCCTCAAGTCGGGGCAATTTGAGTCGGACGCCTCGACCCAAGCCCTAAAGTTATTATTTTTTTAAAAAATAAAAAAATCATATAAGGGAGCTGAAATTCAGGATAAAGAGTCTGACTTGAGCTTCTCTATAAACTAAAAAGCTACATAAAATAAAATTTTGAAGTTTGAAATCCTAACCGTTAATGTTGTTAATTGCGTTGACAGGGTAGCTAGACTTTGATGCTTCGCCGAAAAATGGCAAAATAATTATTATATTTAAAAATTGCTAACATTTACTATTATATTTATTTTGTTAGTTATAATTTGTTATTAATAAATTTATTTATGATAGGAATTATATATGATGATAACTCTTTGGAGGATGACACTTCAGACTCACATTTCATGCTATTAGACACAAATGATAGCTTATTTAAGAGATTAACGATCATTTTATTTCATGAACCTATTTTGTTATGTTTTATTTTGTTTAGTTTTGATAGATGTTTTTATATATTAGTTGATATGGATTTGTTGTGAATGATTTATTTTGATCATTTTTTATTTTTATTTTTTGTGTTTGGATTGAGGTTGTTGCCTCGACCACCTCGAAGCTGCCCGCCTCGCCTCATGCGGGGGACTGCCTCGCACTGCATACCGAGTTTTCGAACTTGGGATAATTATAAACATTTGTTGCCGACATTTGCATTGCATTTGGGTGACAGTGTAAGTAATTGTTTCAATGAAATGAGGGGATCAACTTAAAGGTTATAATAGCCTTGTTTAATGACAATGAAGTTCTTTGCTTTTTGTTTATTGCAAAAAGGAAAAACTTGTTAAAGGCATATCCAAGTGTTTATTTATTTATCTTTTTCTTTTTTGGATGAGGGAGGAATTAGGATTCTCAAGTATGGTTAAGATCTGTGTAATAGCTGTTAGGTACTAGAATTCTCATGCAGAGTGGCCTCTTTCAATGTTTGATTGGAAATTGACATGCTTTATAGAATGATCAATGATCATACCTTCTTCAGTGCATTATAATTCAAGTAAAATCAATCTCAGTCAGTGTTATCAAAGGCGCGCCTCAGGCTCGCCTAGGTAGAGGCGCCATCCATTGCTCCTAGAGGGTGTCCAGACAAGGAGACGTGTATCAGGCACACGCCTGATGCCAATGAGTGAGGCGCGCCTAATGCCAAAAATCTTGATTTTGACCCGATTTCGTTGATTAAAACTCTTTTTTTTTTTTTTATTGTTTTTGGTTTTTTTCCAGCAAAGAGAGTTAAAAGAAGAAGAAGAATAACAATAAATCTCATAATTAAACTTAATTTATTTGCTTTTGAAATGGCTCTTAGATAATTTGTTGAGATCGTTAAAAATTTAAATAAAAATTTATATTTTGTAAAATAGAAATGTTTGACATAATAATTAATAATAGATCATACATTTATAATTATTGGGGACATAATTTTAACTAAAAGATTATACTAGTCAATAACAAAATTGTACATAAGACAATATAAGTAAATATAAATATCTTAGTTATTGTAGCAACTTAGTTATGAAAATAGTGATGTATATAAATTTAATTGAGTGCAATAATTTATAAATGTTTTGTCATAATTTAGTCAAAATATTAAAAAATACTCAAAAAAAATGATTAGAAGAGTATACATGTTCCTCTTTCTAATTAAAAAATTATATATACAAATATGCGTCTCACATTCCTCAGGCGCGCGCCTTATGCCTTGAGGCGCTAGGCAATGTTTTAAAAAGCGGTTGAGGCGGCCGCCTCGAGGCGCCGCGTCGCCGCCTCTCGGCGTCGGCGCCCGCCTCTTGCGGCCTAACCCAATTTGCCGCTTTTTAGCGCTTGAGGCAGCCGCCTCAGGACGCGTCGTGCCGAGGCGGCGCGACGCGGCCGCCTCAAGTCGAAACTGTTTTTTTTTTTAATTCTTTTTGTTGCCTTCAAAACGGCGACGTTTTGAAGGCAACAAGTTCTCTTTTCTAAACCCTAAGGAAAAAAAAAACACGGCACTCCCTCTCTGGTTCGCCTCTGACTCTCGGTTCTCCACTCTCTCTGGTTCTCCATCTCTCTCTGGTTTGCCTCTGACTCTCGGTTCTCCATCTCTCTCTGGTTCGCCTCTGTCACAGCTCTCCCTCTCTCTGGTTCGCCTCTGTCACGACACTCCCTCTCTCTGGTTCGCCTCTCTCACGTCACTCCCTCTTTTTGGTTCGCCTCTCTCACGGAACTCCCTCTCTCTGGTTCGGCTGTCCATCTCGGCTCTCCATCTCTGGTTTGGCTCTCTCTGGTTCGCCTCCCTCTCTGGTTCGTCTCTCTGGTTTTTTCTCTTTGTTGCTTCTGTGAGTGAATTTAATTGTTGACAGTGTGAGTTAATTTATAATGAGTGTTGGTTTAATATTGATATTTGTGATTACGAAGTATGTGTATAATACCCCTATTGAATTATGTGTATGCTGCTGGGGTAATTGTTAACATGGTTGAGATAGCAGACCGAAAACTATGGAATTAAGGTGTAGGTCCTTTATTGAAATATAATAATACCCGTTGAATGATGTGTGTGGAAGATGGTTTATAATGAGTGTAGGTCCTTTATAAATTGTTGACAATAAACTTATTAATGACAGTGAATTAAATTGTAGCATCATGTACTTTAATGGATTTTTTATTTTTGTTTCAATTGTGTTGTTGATAAACTTGTGGTTTAATTTGGTTTCATGTAGTAAGATGTCAACTCGATCTGATCCGGCTTGGAAGTACGGGCATGAAATTACTGTGGAAGATGGGAAGGGAGGATATAAATATATTGAATGTAATTTTTGCAGTAGGACAATCAAAGGGGGTGTGTATAGAATGAAAGAACATCTTGCAGGTATTAAGGGTAACGTCGCGCCATGTACAATGGTTCCTCCAGAAGTACAATCCGAGATAAATGATTTTATGAAGAAAAAACAAGATACAAAAAAGGCTGCACAACTTTATCGAGAAGAAAGAATTGATGAAGGTGCCTCTCTACACCGTTCATCTTTTGGTAGTTCACAAGGGAGTATATCAAAGAGAACCATTAGAGGGCCAATGGATAGGTTTGTAGTAAATATTGAAGAGGGAGAATTGGAGGACAATCCGATACGCCCTTCACAAGGAAGTGTTCAAGATCTCAGTGATCAGACAATACAAGATATTGGTAGGTTTTTTTATGAGAATGGCATTGCTTTTAATGTTGCTAGCAGTCCATCATTTGCCAATATGGTGCGATCAATTGGAAATTTTGGCCGTGGACTAAAACCACCGACAGCATATGAGTTATCAACAACTATACTGAAAAAGGAATTAGAAAATACGAAGGAAGTTGTTGATGAAGTAAAGAAAACATGGAGCCAAACAGGGGTGAGCATTATGTCGGATGGGTGGAAGGATATGAGAGGAAGACAATTGGTAAACTTCCTTGTGAACAATCCGTTTGGGACTATTTTTCTTAAATCTGTGGATGTTAGTGATGTAGTGAAGGATGCAAATTTATTGTTCAACATGCTTGATGATGTTGTCGAAGAAGTAGGCGAAGACATTGTGATTCAAGTGATTACAGATAATGCATCCAATTATAAGAAAGCGGGTGAACTTTTAATGGAAAAGAGGAAACGATTGTGGTGGACGCCGTGTGCGGCGCATTGTATTGATTTAATGCTTGAAGATATTGGAAAGCTACCACAACATAAAAATATTTTGTTAAAAGCAAAAAAGGTAAACTTACATATTTTATTAAATTTCTTCTTAGTTCAAATCATAAATTCGTAATTGTTGATGTCATTTAACAGGTCAGTAATTTCATTTATAATCATGGAGCAGTGTTGGCTTTAATGAGAAGTTTCACAAAGAAAGATTTAGTTCGCCCCGCTCCGACAAGGTTTGCAACTGCATACTTAACATTAGAAAGTATGTATGGTTTGAAGCAACCCTTGCGGCAAATGTTTACTTCAAAAGATTGGGATGCCATTACTTTCTCCAAAAAGTCAGAAGGGAAATATGCCTCAAAAATAATTTTGAGTGATAGGTTTTGGATTTGTGTTGCTTATGCTTTGAAAACAACCAAACCTCTAGTTAATGTGTTGAGGATGACAGATGGAGAAAAATTTCCTTGTATGGGATTTTTATATGGTGCCATGGATAGAGCAAAAGAGGAGATAGCAAAAAATTTGGGAAATGAGGCTGGTGTATACAAGGAGATATGGAAAATAATTGATGATAGGTGGGAGTCTCAGTTGCACCGCCAATTGCATGCGGCTGCTTATTTTTTGAATCCTCATACCCAATATGCAGACAATCCTCCTTCAAGGCATCCGGAGATTAGGCATGGGTTTATACATTGCATGGCCAAACTGTTGCCCAATCCTGAAGATCAATATGCTGCAGATATACAAGTGGATACGTTTCTAAATAAGCGAGGATTATTTGGCTTCAGTATTGCTAAACACACCGTCTTCAATCGTAGTCCTGGTATGTGAATTATCACTTTTGTGTTATTATTCACTATAAGATATTATATGAATTTGAAAAGTGTATATTCAATTTTCTATTTTTATTATAGCTGACTGGTGGAATGCATTTGGCGATGAAACTCCTCAACTGCAGTCTTTAGCAATAAAGATTTTAAGTCTAACATGCTCATCCTCGGGGTGTGAACGCAACTGGAGTACATTTAATATGGTATGATCTAATAATAATTAATAATTTGTGAATATAATTTTTTTTGGTGAACTTATGATAATTTGAATAAATATTTTGTAGATTCATACAAAGAAGAGAAATAGATTATCCACCGAGAAATTGAACTCGTTAGTTTACATAATGTACAATATGCGATTGAAGCAAAAATTCATGAAAAAACATTCATTTCAAGCGGATGATGATCCTTTGATTGAGGATGAGTTGCCTTCTGATGATGAATGGGTGGCCGGAGAAAGCTTTGTAGAGAATACTTCCATTGAACAACCGAGTGGAAGTAAAGACCAAAGTAAGTTAATATTTACAAATAATGCAATTTATATAATATAAATTAAAAAATAATAGACTTTATGTTATTTGTTAGGGAAAGGAAAAGCTCCACAATTAGTGGATGAAGACAATACAAGTGAAGGAGGTTCTTTGGAGGATGACACATCTGATGATGAGAGAGATTGACCCAAGCTTCATGTCGCTAGATACAAATGATAGCTTATTTAGGATTAGTTATCAATATTTTTTTGAACATATTATGAATTATGAAGAAATGAATGTATTTTGGATTTAACATGTTTTTATTATTATGATATTACTATTTTGATTATTATTCTGATGTTTTGGATCGAGGCGCCCGCCTCGCCGCCTCGAGGCGGTCCGCCTCGCGCCTCAATGGCCGGCCGCCTCGAGGCGTCGCCACGTATTTTTAAACATTGGCGCTAGGCTCCAGGACCTTTTGCGCGCCTTGAGACGCGCGCCTAGGCTCCAAGACCTTTTGTGCCTCGGTGCGCCTTGCGCCTTTAATAACACTGATCTCAGTAGTGACAAGTGTGGAAATTTTAGAAAGCATGATATTAGGCTTTAAAATTATGCTGCATGTATTTGTCCTTCACATGATTCCCCTTTCTCCTCCATGTTACTTTACTTTTTGTTAGGGGTTTGATGAAAATGGGTATGGAAATTTTATTTACCATAGTAAATGGGGGTTTCTTGCCCGGTTCTTGGTTTTTGTTTCACCTGATGGTTGTCAAAAGATAGTGATGTCTATTTGATCTATAAACTGATAGGAACACATTACCTAGCTTTTGAAGGGGATATGAGAAAAAGTAGCTGATGTGTTATTTGGAGCAGATTTTTGCTTATGAATTTAGCTATTAGGTTATGTTGTTTTTAATGCATTCCTACCACAAATTCCTCCCTTTCGCTTAATGATTTTCCTTTTGTTCTACTGTACCTCCCCAGATTTTTTGCAGTAATAATTTTATATTTTATTTATTTTTGTTTCTTTAACCAAATTAAGACTTTTCCAACAACTGCTTACATATTTTACTGTTTAGAATTGAGCTCTTCGCCTCTTCCTTCATTTTGGTTTTTGAAGAGCCTTGAATGAAGCTGTGTTCAAATGCATGTGTACTCGGATGTGTATGTGTGTGCTCATAAGCTTGATGGTTTTAGCGTACGGATTTTTTTTGGTAAATAACTGAAAATGATGCTGCTGTTGTTGACCTATATGACTTAATTGCTCCTACTGTGCAACTTGATTTTGTGATGAAAATAGATCATCCCCCCTCCCTGCCACGTCCCCTCCCATTGTCCCCTTGCTAACTTACCAAATTGCCCTTATCAATATTTGCAATTACTTTTTTTTTTGGAAAGTTACAAATATTATACACATTACAAAATTTATATATTTATATATATTAATTTAAAAATAATTATATACTAATTATAACACCATTTGTCATTTTAATAATTATTTTTTATTTTATAATTTTTTGATTATTTGATTTTTGTTAATAAATATTACTGTTTTCGTACTATTTTTATGTTATTATTTATACTATTTTTTAAATATATAAGTTTTTATTTTGAGAACATTTTTATAATACATAAGTAGTGATAAATAAATAAAAAAAAAATCATAAAAATTAAATGAATAAATGAACACCAAATAAATAATAATAAATATGAAATTTGTAATATTTATTAAACAAATAAAAAAATATATATAAAGTTAAAAAAAATATAAATTTTTTAAAAAATTATAAAATAAAAAATTTAATTAATAAATTAAAATAAGTAAATATGTTATTTTTATATTTTATATATATCAATATATAAAAAGTGGTATATTTTGTTTATTTGGGAAATTGAATTTTTGAGAAAGATGAGGGGTAAAATCGGAATTGTAGGGGAGACAAAACTTTTCTTCAATGTCAGGAGGGGGGGAAGATAAGGGCTCTTTTGTGATATATCATATATATCATTTGTAGCTTTTTGTTGTGGCACTTCTGGAAGTTCCACAAACACCTCTCTTATGATGTGAACTGAAGTACTTCTCAACACTGAACACGAGTATTGATTCGTCACCAGTAACCATTTAATGATAGAATATTTTGTATGCATGTTATTTTATTTTTATTTTTGTGGAGTATAGAAATGCAGCTCAGTGCTGTGGTTTCTGCAGCTACTGATAATCTGATATAATGTATTTCAGGTATCGGGATGAATTCAGGGACAGGGATTACAGGAGGAGAAGTCGCAGTAGAAGCAGGGATAGATATGATCATGACAGGTACCGTGGCAGAGAAAGAGATCATCGTCGCCAAGGAAGGAGCTGCAGTGCCAGTCCTGATCGTCATAAATACCATGGGAGAGGAAAATATGATGAAGAGTGCCGCAGTAGGAGCCGATATTATGGAAGGTATTAAAGGTTTCCTATGTTTATGCCTTTTCTGATCATTGATTGTGTCTTCAAATATGCTTTCTCATTGAAAATTGCTCCATCTTGAAGTGCCTCTCCCCTTCGGCATAGTCCAAATTCTAAGAGGAGCCCATCTCCACGTAAGACTCAAAAGGGTGAAAATCCTGATGGACACAACACTAACAAACGTTCTCCTGCTCTCAAGCGTGTTTCACCTGATGGTCGGCGTTCTGTTTCTCGAAGTCTATCTCCGCGTAGATCACCTGCTTATGTGAGTCTATAAGCAAATTCTTGATGCAATGGGGTTTTTTTTTCTCGCAAACTGTTGATGTTGACATGTTGTTACTTCACAATGCAGGAATGATGAAGCAGCCATGTGATGTAGATTTATTTGCTTTAACGGGTCGTGTATCTGCTTCTATCTAGAAGAGGAAATATTTGAAAATTTGCTTGTTATCAACGAAATACACGGTGCTAAATCTGATTACTGTGGACAATTTTCAAGTTTGCACATTTCTTTATCAAGCTTGATGCCTCCATTAATAGGTTTGACTGCAGTTTCTGTACTTTGTTTTTTGTTTTTAATATTTTTGTTCCGTTTCATCCTTTTGGTGATCGCTGCTTCTCTCTCTCCCTAAATTTGCATTTGGTGATTGTCATATATCTCGGTTAATGTGATCTCACTTTATGATGGATCATGTAGGGGCTTTTTATGGTTGTGTTCGGTATGGTTGATTGCAAGATGATGCAGTTGCTGTTATCGCTTTAAGCTTAATCATTCGACTACAGAATAACTTAGTACTCAACTACCATGCCTTTAGCTATCTAATTGTTTGATAGGCACAGAAATTTGTTCCATGACTAGGTCAGTTAAAATTTAATTATATAAAAACTATTATCTAATAACTATCAATTAAATTTTATAAAAAAATTTAATACCATAG
Organism: Zanthoxylum bungeanum; assembly: GCA_019454045.1. Classification (NCBI taxonomy): domain Eukaryota; kingdom Viridiplantae; phylum Streptophyta; class Magnoliopsida; order Sapindales; family Rutaceae; genus Zanthoxylum; species Zanthoxylum bungeanum. The sequence goes on along the minus strand of SKCR01041362.1, from coordinate 45,498 downwards.
TGCTTATATGGCTTATTTTTAGTTATTTTAATATTTCTAAAGCATGTAAGCTACCTTTTTTTTTTTTTAATCTTATAATGAATTTTTTTGAGAAATTCCTGTCCTTTAGAATGATCATGATAATATATTTTTGCTATGCTCTGGTAGAAGTAAATACAATTTTATTTGCCCCTTTTTTATTTTATGAAGTCCTGAAAACTCTATTTTCTAATTGTGAGGATGATTTAAGCAGCTCATTTCTTTATCAATTTGTGGACTTGAATGACACAAGATATTGACTATAATGACCAAACCCCACCTAGATACGCGCTAATTTTTTTAACAGAAGTTGATTTTGGGCAACAAATTAATTTCCTAAGCCTTTTCAACTCAAAATAAAGACAACAATGTAGTAACTAATGTATTTTAAGATGCAACTTGGTAGAGTAAATAATGGATTTAGCCTAAGATGAAGATCAACCGTGAATATTTTCTAATTAAAGGTGCCTATCAAAATCAAAAAGTGGAGAAAAAGTCGTCCATTTTTTCAAGTTTCAATCTTATCAGATCATGGAGGGTATTTTCTTTGCTAGGAGAGTCAGAGATACAGTTGCTGAAAATTTCTATCAAATTTCCACAAAACAAAACAAAACAAACAAACATTGCATAGGACAAAGGTGGAAGACTTTTGTCAAACATTAATTTATTGGAATGCTTGCGCGATGCTTCCTCTCTCTCTTTTTATATATATACTAGATATTGTCCGTGCCTCCGGCACGGTGTTACAGAATTTACAGAGAGATTAAGATTTTGTTATTTAATTTGTTTGTTAATTTTCAGAGATATTCTATCATGAAATGATTTTATTCTTTAATTTATTTGGTAGTTTTCATTTTCCATTTTTATAGAGATTTTATAATGGAATTATTTTTTATCAGCAATTAGAGTATAATGAAATGATCTGAGCCGCCAATTAAGCCACATAAAGATAGCATTTGGATACATTATCTCTCTTAATCCTAACCATTGATTGTCTTATCTTTCCTCCCACACCATTGTGCTTTATAATATAGATATATATATATATATATAGCCAGCTCCAATCTACACCTTACAGTCCATATAAAGTCCACATTCAGCTAAAAGGTAGAATTATCTGTCTTTACAGTTCACATAAACTTCAATGAACATCACCTGACCGTGTATATACAAGAGTCTGAATTATAACTCTGCTTTATACAAAAGAAAAAATTACAAATGGGGTTTTCAACCTTAAAGAGAGAATCCTTACTTATCCCCCTGATCCTTTCTATCTTAACACATTTTTCACTTATTGTTGCTTCGAATTCTAATGAAGCAGCCGGAGCTCTTCTAAAATGGAAAGCTACCCTTCAAAATCAGAACAATTCTCTACTTCCTTCATGGAATTTGAATCCTGTTAATGCCACCAACAATTCCACCCCATGTACTTGGTCTGGAATTTCTTGCAATCATGCCGGGAGCATCAGTAGTATCAATCTGACTAGTACAAGTTTAAAAGGTACACTTGATCTATTCCCATTCGCATTATTTTCCCATCTTTGGTATCTTGATCTTAGCGCGAATCAACTCTTTGGCAACATCCCATCTCAAATCGGTAACCTTTCCAAACTCAAGTTCCTTAATCTGTCATCTAATCATCTTTCCGGGAAAATACCACCAGAAATTGGCCACCTAACAAATCTAGAGGTTCTTCACATGTTTGTTAATTTTCTAAATGGCTCAATTCCAGAAATAGGTCAATTAAGTTCACTTAATAATCTTGCCTTGGACGGCAACCAATTGGATGGTCCAATTCCTGCTTCTTTAGGCAATTTGAGCAACTTGGCTAGTTTGTATCTTTATAATAATTCACTTTCAGGTTCCATTCCTCAAAGCATAGGAAACCTCTCAAATCTTGTTGAACTTTACATAAACAAAAACCATCTAACAGGTAACATCCCATCTAGTTTTGGAAACTTAAGAAAGTTAACTAAATTGCAGTTGTTCAACAATCAACTTTCCGGTCCTATTCCTCCCGAGATAGGAAACTTGAGGTTCCTTACCGATCTGTCGTTGGCTCTGAATCAACTGAGTGGCATTGTTCCTTCTTCCTTCAGTAACCTGACAACCTTGGAATCTTTGCACATCTACGATAACAAACTTTCAGGTCATATTCCACAGGAAATCGGAAATTTCATGAACTTAAATAGTCTGTCGGTGGGGGGAAACCAGTTCACTGGTTATTTGCCCCATAACATTTGTCAAAATGGATCACTTAAGTACTTCTCTGTGCATGACAATTACTTCTTAGGCTCACTACCCAAAAACTTGAAAAATTGCACAAGCCTAATAAGAGTTCGCCTTGAGCAAAATCAACTCTTTGGAAATATTTCTGAAGATTTTGGCATTTATCCGAACCTGAAGCTCTTAGATCTCAGTTACAATAAATTTTATGGCGAACTCTCATCCAAGTGGGGGAACTGCCCACAACTTGGCATACTAAAGATTGCTGGTAATAATATTACTGGGGGCATACCGCCTGAGATTGGAAACGCAACCCAACTACATGAACTTGATCTTTCTTCAAATCATTTAGTTGGGAAGATTCCCATTGAACTTGGAAAGTTGACTTATCTGAATGATCTGATTCTCAATGGGAATCAACTTTCTGGCAGTATACCTCTAGAACTTGGCATACTCACTGATCTTGGGTACCTTGACTTGTCCTGGAATAGATTTAACAAATCAATTCCAGGAAATTTAGGGTACTTGTTGAAATTGCATTACTTGAATTTAAGTAACAATGAGTTTAGCCAAGAGATTCCGGTTCAATTGGGAAAGCTAGTTCAAATGTCAGAGCTAGATTTGAGTCATAACGTGCTCACTGGAGAGATACCATCTGAAATCTGCAATATGGAGAGCTTGGAGAAGCTGAATCTTTCCCACAATAACCTTTCTGGTTCAATTCCAACAAACTTTGGAAATATGCATGGCTTGTCATCCATTGACATATCCTATAATGAGTTGGAGGGCCCAATTCCCAGAATCGAAGCATTTCGACATGCTCCCGAAGAAGCATTGCAAGGGAACAAGGGATTGTGCGGTGATGTTAGTGGATTGCAGCCTTGCAATGCTTTCATGTCACACAAACATGGCCATGGAAAGTGGAGAACAGTCTTGTTTGCTACACTTTTCCCTCTTTTAGGAGCACTTGCTCTTGTAATTGGGTTGATTGGAATGTTTTTTTGTTCCCAAAAAAGGAAGAGGGAGTCACAGATACAAGAAAACGGCACGAACAATCCAGCATTGCTTTCAATATTAACTTATGAAGGCAAATTGGTGTATCAAGAAATCATAAGAGCAACAAATAATTTCGATGGGAGTTATTGCATTGGGAGAGGTGGATATGGGAGTGTTTACAAAGCAGAGTTACCATCAGGGGATATTTTAGCAGTTAAAAAACTTCACTCTTCTTCTGATGAGATCACGCATCAAAAAGAGTTTCTAAGTGAAATAAGGGCATTAACAGAGGTTCGGCACAGAAATATTGTGAAATTTTATGGCTTTTCTTCGCATGCCCGACACTCATTTTTACTCTACGAGTATTTAGAAAGGGGCAGCTTGGCCACAATCTTAAGCAGCGAAGCAGCAGCACAACTGGATTGGAGTAAGAGAGTAAATGTTATAAAAGGCGTGGCTCATGCCTTGTATTACATGCACCACGATTGCCGCCCACCAATTGTCCATCGAGACATATCAAGCAAGAATGTGTTGCTGGATTTCGAATACGAAGCTCATGTTTCGGATTTTGGAACTGCCAAGCTTCTCAAGCCGGACTCATCTAATTGGAGTGAACTTGCTGGTACATACGGATATGTTGCACCAGGTATAACTATCATCAATTAAGGATAACATATTTATTTATCTGGGTAAATATATTTTTATGTTTCGATTTGCAGAGCTTGCTTACACAATGAAGGTAACAGAGAAATGTGATGTGTATAGCTTTGGAGTGTTAGCATTGGAAGTGATAAAAGGGAAGCATCCGAAAGATTTTCTTTCCGCAAATTCATCTATACCAGCTGCCAACATGAACAAAGCATTTGATGATATATTTGACTCACGGATTCCACCACCTGAGCTCGATGAAGTTGAAGAGAAACTCAAATCCGTAATTGAAGTGGCCTTTTTATGCTTAGATGCGAATCCAGAATCTAGACCAACCATGCAGGCTATCTGTCAACTATTATGCCTCTGAATTTTCTCCTTCAATTATGACGCGTTGTATCATTTTGGTTCTTGTAAGACATATTAGTAGGTTTGCATGTTGTGTTGTAATTTATCTTGTTCTCTCGTGCTTGTTTAAAAAAATCTTTAAGATTTGATGCATGTTTTCACCGGGAAAAAAATGATTGAATTCACACCATGTGCACATAATTATTGAAGATAGAAAATATATATATTTTCTAGGTAGGGATTTTCTAAATAAGACTGTATATTTATTGGGGGAGAAAATGACATCTGATAGGATATAACCTTTGGGTTTAAACGATACTTTGAAAATGATGTGTTCTTTAATAAGAAAGAATATGACTCTTAAGATTGAAAGGGTTCCTTGGAGAGTTATGATTCATAAAGAACTATATTCATTGACATAAAGGTACATTTCCAAAGATAACCCTTTATATCTATAAAAATGGGTTCTTGAGTTCATTTTTCATTTACACTAAAAATTCAATCATTCATTTCAAGTTTGATTCAAAGTTAGGCAAATTTAGAGTGTTGAAGTCTAGAGTTTTTGACAAAGTTTCCACCATTTTCAAGTTCGTGTGAGTGTCCCTTAATCAAGAAGTAATCAAGTATTTTGGGAGAACGTTAGCTACAAGAGATCTATAATGCACTGATGCGGGGCTAATAAGTTCTTAAGGACAGAGCTAGTTCACTCGACTTGGTTCATTATTTATCTTCAACAAAATATATCACAAATTTTTCTAAGACTTTTGTTTTTTGTTTACTTTATGGTTTGCATGTTTGGTTGAATTATGCATGTTACGACACATCCACTCAACAATCTTAAGAACTTATTACTCTTTGTGTTGTAAAATATGATTTTTGTATGATTCATGCATACTTACCTAATTTTTTTTTTTAAATATTATTATTAGAAATTTTGTGAACTTAAAGAAATAAACTGACGTCAGTAACACACACAAGTCCACAAGGGGTGTGACTTGGTGGCAGTGGCGTATCCAGAAATTTCAGTCAGCGGGGGCTAAATTTTTTTTCTTACCAAAATAAGATACAATGAATTCATAGATATTTTTTAAATTACAAGATGATCCATATACTTTTGAAAATTATGAAATAGCCCCTAATTTCTAAACTTATAAATTAGCTCAAAATTTTCAAAATTATATTTTTATCCATAATTTCTAAAAATACCAATTTACCCTAAGAATTTAAGTAAAAATTTATTTTCAAAATTATGTATATTAAGTTTGTGTAGTATATTATATACTAAAACCAAACCAAAATATAAACATAATTATTTTTATTTTTATTTAAATGTAATGAAATCTCAATTCTTTTGCAAATGGAAAAACACATAAATGAGTGGATTTAAAATGAAAAATAGTCAATTATCTATACACATATAAATTAAATATAATTATTTTAGATATGTTTAAGAAATAAGATTGATGCAAAAGTATATTGAAATTTTTTTAACTAACTTGGGCTTGAGCTTACATATTATATTAAAAAAATACAACTCAAAAAATTAATAATTAATGTATTTATGAGTATTGTTTAATTATTTATATTTTCTAAAATATATATATTTTTTATAAAAAAAAAAAAAAACCAGTGGGTCCAGTGGGGGCAACTGCCCTGCCCCCACTGGTCACACTGTGGCTCCGCCCCTGCTTGGTGGTGCAGGGCTCAGAACCTGGTCTATAGATCCTAGGTTCGAATCCAGGGGTGCGTTTCTTGTAAGAACCTGAGACAATCGGGGGTTTTATCTGCTTCGCTTGAGTCCAGACTAGTATATTTCCAAAAAAAAAAAAGTAACACACACAAACTTGCCAGTATGCTCTGAAATTTTGCTTGCGCACAGTAACTATGGTGTTCACTTTTGATTGCCTTTAGTTGATCTGTGACCTTTCGGCTTCCTTCCTAAGCCATACGCACAACATGTTTTTTTTTTTTGAAAAATCCATATGTATTTATTATCAAAATCAATAAGCCATTTTCAATTTGTTTAGTGCAAAAGTAGTCTGCGAAATTTGATTGATAACAAAGTAATGGCATACGTACGTAGTTTGCGTGAGAATTTTTATAAGTGGCAAACGATGTTAGATTTGATGTATTTGAATAATTCAGACATAACTTCTTTGCAGTTGTTGGCATAAACTAAAAGAGTGCGCATGCAAGAAACTTATTCAAAAAGTTATGACTTTTGGACATAAACACATAAATATATTTATAATGGTCACTATATATAGTATTTTTATTATTTTAAGTTATTATTTTTGCATTGTACTAGTACCTTATTTAAGTACATTACATCTAGCATTCATGATTCTTGTAAATTATGACTTGTAATTTACTGTTTTAGGGTTAATTCATTAAATAATTAATTAACTTAGGAAAATTATTTAATGAAATTATAAACTTGGTTATTATAGATTTATGTTAATTAAAGTATTTTCAATTATCACATTTTAATACACTAATTTATAAGTGATAAAGTTGATGTTAGTATCCTGAAATAATTTTATATTATTTATTGTACTTCTGGTTGCGAATTAAAGTGCAACACTAAGAATGATTGACTAAGACTTTCTATTGAGAAAATGATTAAGGAAATTCTGTCACCATGACGATAAGAGCCTAAGAAGACAAGAATTTAAGTGGTTACACTGGACCCCATCGTCCTCTGGGAATTTTGCTTTGTTCACTTATCATAAGAAATTTTAGTCACAAATTCAAGGACTTGTATTATTTGGTACTACTGTCCAAAATAAAAACAAATAAATTCTTAGTGTAACACATAAATTGGATCATAAAGTTGATCTTTGTGTGATTTGTCTTGTGTACTAGTCACAGTTACACATGGCTAGTGAAAATATCACAGTACCAGTCGCTCATAGAGAGAAATCGAAAAATTTTAATAGAGCAAACTTCAAACAAAAGCAGAGCAAAATGTTATTCTACTTGGCCACACTACAGTTGGCTAAGTATATCAAAGAAACTCCTTCGGGTCATGTGGAAGGAGAGACCGAAGCAACTTGGCAACTACGAGTTGAGGCATGGTCGCAAGGCGACTTCTTATGCAAGAACTAGCTCTCTTGATAATACCTTGTAGAATGTGTACCAATGCACAACTTCTGCAAAGAAACTATGGAATTCTTTTGAGAAGAAGTACAAAATAGAAGACGTCGAACCAAAGAAATTTATCGTGTGTAGGTTTCTGGACTACGAATTGGTAGATTCAAGGATGATTATGTCTCAATTGGGTGAACTACAATTGATCATTCATGAAATATTGGATGAAGGAATGAAACTCTGCGATACATTTCAAGTGGTCACAATCATTGAGAAGTTGCCTCTATCATGAAAGGACTTCGGGATTTATCCACAAGAAGAAATAGATGAGTCTTGAAGATATAGGAGTTTGATTGAGAATCGAAGATGACAACAGGAAATTCGAAAAAGCTAGCTACAAGATCATGAAGTCTAAGGCCAACATCATCGAGGGTGGAAAAAGTAACAAAAAGAGAAAGAATTGTGGAGCTGATTCTTCCCAAGGAAACAAGAAGTTCAAAGGGAAGTGATACATCTGTGGGAAAAGTGGTCACATGGTTAAGGACTACAGAAACAAGAAGACTCGAGATTAAGGTAAGAAAAACAAAAATGAGGTCTATGTCACTGAAAATGAGCTGATAACTGATGAGATCTCAGAGTTGAACCTCTCAGCAATTGTAACTGAAGCCAACTTGATCGAAAACCTGAGAGAATGATGGATAAACACTGGAGCTATTCGCCACATATATATTAATAATATAGAGTTTTCTACATATCAAAAGATTGACAATGGAGGCCAATTGACCATGATAAATTCTTCCACTTCCAAAGTGGTAGGTCAAGACATAGTGATTCTGAAGATGACTTCCGGAAAAGAATTAACATTGAGAAATGTGTTGCTTGTTTCGAAAATCAGGAAGAATCTAGTTTCAGGATCCTTTTTTAACAAGAATGGCTTTAAGCTTGTATTTGTTTATGATAAGTTTATTTCTTACAAAGAATGACGTCTATGTACGAAAATGATACCTCACTGAGGGCCTTTTCAAGTTTAATGACTGTCAATCGACACAATACTAATAATAATAAAGCTACATCTTCTGCTTATATTATTGAGTCACAAAATATATGACATGGTAGTTTGGGACATGGTAGTTTAGGGCATGTTAATTATGATATAATACGTAAATTAATTAACATGGACTTTATACCTAAGTTTACAATTGATAACTTACATAAATGTGAAGCATATGTTGAAGCGAAAATGAATAGAATATCCTTTCTGAAAATTCGGGGTTATCCTAAGTTCTGACCCTATGCGGAAATAATCAACAATAAGCAGGACAAGTCCTGTTACTGCTACTATGAAATAGAAACAGGCAATTACCAATTCAACCAACAACAATAAAATCCACAATATTAATCAATAATAGAAATTACGGAAAAGTAAATCAATCACACAAAATTCAACACAATGATTTTGGTGACGAAGTGGAAAACTCTTCCGAGTAAAAAACCACTCCGGTATAGGCTACCACCCGAATCCACTATATCGAGAAAAACTTACAGCGATGGTCAAGACCTATGGTGGAAACTCCACCGACTCAAGTACCTCTATACTGTAAGAACTCAAGGCAACTCCTCAAGCCCGCGACCCACAGTTTTCTTCAGAACCTCTGAAGTCTCTGAGTAGATTGTATCACCTCTGAACGCCAGAACTCCGACTACCAAAACTCCTCCTATAGAACTCTAAAGGATTATGGATTTTGGGTTATGTTGTGTTGAAGGTTTATCAAAGAATGAATTTCACCATTAACAAAGAAGACATAAGATTCAACGAGTCTTCAAGGTGAAATCAAAGAGAGATGAAAGCTTTGAGAGTATTTGGCTCAAGAGAAATATGCTTCAACTAATGAGAATGGCGGCTAAGGGTTATATTTATAGGTAGGGTGAAAACCTAGGGTTTTGCAGGCCAAAAACGCGTTCAGATCGTAGTCGCGTTCGCACGCTTACTAGAACGCTACACGAACGCGCCTTTCTGTGAAGACTCGTTCGAACGTCAATCAAACGCACAACGAACGTGAGCTCACTGGAATGCTCCCGTTCGAACCCCACAAGAACGTGCCTCGAATGTTTGATCTCTGGAATGCGCCCGTTCGAACCCAATAGAGAACGTGACACCAACGCCAACCGTTCGAACACTGCAACGAACGCACCACGAACGTATGTCTGATGCACAGCAGCCAGAAACCAGTCCAATTGCACAAAGATCTTCATGAAAGATTACAACTCAATTGAACTTGTTTTGTCACGGACACATGCCAATAAAAAAGGTGCTAACAATCTCCCCCTTTGGCATTCCGTGACAAAACACTACCTAATACAAAGACTACGGTAATAGACCCAAAAAGCAAATAGTCAACTGTCAACCATCAACAGTGACTTATTACAAATGGACTCGATCTAACACCTAACAAAGTAGTCTTGAAATTAATTCCACCGCAGCAACATACCTGCTACCTGAAACATCCACAACCAACAATATACCGTGAAAAGCATTGGGATAATCAAATAGAACATAAAGCAGGTAAAAATCTCATGCATGTACAAGTAGAAATCTCTCTCCCCCTTAATCTTAACTCCCCTTAAAACGGAGATATCCAAAGGGTATTCTACGGCTCTCTCATATATATTAAGGCTCTCCCCCTTAATATATTACTCTCCCCCTTTTTGTCACGAAATGACAAAGGGTAAAAGAAACAGGAAAAATAACAGGAGAACAGGAGAAAACACATGCAAGAGCATAAACAAACATGAATTACTCCCCCTCACTAACAGGCACATACAGTTAGTAAAATAACACACGGGAAGTAAACCAAAACTCAGAAAGGTGCACAAGAAAGAACAAATTGGTATGCAATAACATGAAGCACACACAGGCACATACTGAGAGAAATAAAAATCCTGTCAAAAACTGACTGAAAAACAGCATTTCAAGCTGATACAATGATACCCAATCAGTATTCAAATGTTCATGACATGAAACAATATGCATCATTTTAAAAATGGCTAAATACAACACTTATGCATATGACATAAACACCAAGCATAGAAAGCACTTGCGTGGAAAAATAAAGTGCACAACAAATCAAGGCTTAAGACCTTATTTTATGAGCTGGACACAGCCAAAGAAATCCATCTCTAAACAAACCAAGTCCACAAAATAAGTGTTCAAACCCAGCACCACTAGGACCTGAAAATAAGCAACATTGGTTGCATGCTATATTATTTACCCCATAAATATCATGAGCTCATATTTAACAACTCTTTCGAGTGAAGGGTTTTTGCCCTTATCTTTTGAATTTGGCCATTTTGGCTCTTTTGCACTTGAGTCTCATTTTTCTTTTTAAATTTATTTCTTTTTACTTTTGCAAAAAGGGGATAGCAAGGTCAACTAGTCAAATGTCACACTATTGAGCAAACAGGATATGATAGAAATTGGAATGCTATTCCAAAAACTCATACATGCGACCAAGCCTTGACAAAATAAAAACGTATATGTGAAAGTGCAAGCACAGGATATACCAAAGGTTTTTATCACATACACTCATGCATATAGAGCATCAAGAAAAATAACAGCATATCATACATGCATAATCATATATCATACATACCAGGATCACATGCACATGCTATTCATGCTCTAACAAGCCATAAAAATATTTTTGGTCTTTTTCAAAAATATAAATTTTTTTTTTTTTAGTTTTAAAGCACAAAAAAAATAAAGACACAAAACAGCTTGAAAAACATTCAATGGTACGTGGAGTTGTATCCCGAGTGCAGATCATACTACCGTCCATTTGGAATCGGCTATAAATTTATGTCCGGGTTTCCATCCTATATACCAAGGGACAAATAACAAAAACAAGACACACACACACCCATATGCTGTGAAAACAAAATAAACGTGCAAAAACATAAAACACATTCACACACACATGCAATGGGAAAATAAAAATGCATCTTTTAAGCAGAGTTACACCGAAGTGCACTCTCATCATGTCCATCAGGACATGGCAAAGTAGATGGGAAATCATCTTGCTTCCCCACCCAAACCTTTCTAGGAGCCTCATGCACATGAGAGTTCCCAGACAACAAAGCAAGTTTCTCACTCAAGAATTGAGCTGTTTTGGTTAGTGCAGAAACTTGAGACATTAGATTTGACGAATCAAATCTAGGAGACACACTCTTAGGCCTTTTCTGTTGCTTGTGCAACATGAAGCACTTAGGCCTAATATGTATAGCCTTGCCACAGTGGTGGCACACATGCATAAACCTCGGATGAGAGTGAGGTTTTCCCATAACACCTCTAGAATGAGGTTGGGAAACAGGACGAGGAATAACAGGAGGAGAAACATGACTACACATAACAGGTTTCTTACCTAAGTCACGTTTAGCTGCAACAGGCACAGCTTTGGAAGAAGAAGCCTTATTACAGTTAGGCTCAGAAATAATACCTAACATACGGTCCACCTTTTTATTACCACTAGAAAATGCAGACAATTGGGTTCTAGCATCTTCAAGTTCGGTCTCTAATTATTTGGGACTCTATTAACTAGGCATTTGTTTCCTCTCCTCTAGGTCATCAACCATCAAAAGGCTTTGCTCAAGATTGGCTTGAGTCTCATTCTTTTCAAGCTCAGCAGCAGCTTTCAGCCTTTTATTGACCTCTATATTAGTCTTCTTAATAGCTAAACTCTCATTAAACAGTTCAACAAAAGCTACCTGAAGACTATCCTCATCAACAGACTCATCAAGAGAGACTTATGAATCATCATCATTAACCACAATCTCTCTCTCACCAGTCACACTAGCAGTAAAGGCAATAAATTTTTCTTGCCTTTAGGAGACTCATCAGAGGTATCCACCTTCTGAATCACTGGGAGAGGCTTCCATGGCTTTCTTACCTTTAGCCTTCAGATATGTGGGACACTCAGATCTAATGTGCCCATATCCTTCACACTCATGGCATTGGACATCACGGATCTACTACCCCTATCCTCTCTAGACTCTTTTCTGCTATCCTACTCTCTCTAGGCATAACCTCCCTATCTCTATTACTGCTATGGCCACTCTTCTTATTTAAGAAATTTCTTAAACTTCTTTGCAAACAAGGCCAAATCATGATCCTTGATGGTATCATTATCACCAGACGAATCATGCCACAACTTCCTTACGATTTTCATCGCAAACGTTTTTGGCTCTCTATAACCAGGAAGCTTTTTCTCATAAACCTGCAGTTTTCCTAACGAGTTCATCTAAATTAAGCTGATCGAGGTCATTACTTTCCTCGATGGCGGTGATTTTGTAGGAACTTATCAAGTAGGGATCTCAGGATTTCCTAACTATCCTACTGGTGGGAATAGTCTCACCTAGGTTAAAACTAGAGTTAACAATATCGTTAATCAGCATAAACTCATCAAAGTCTCATCATCCTTCAACGCGACTACCTCAACCTAGTACAAGATCCTGGAGTCTACTATTTTTTAACAGACATGTGCCTCATGCACAGTCTGCAGGATGTCCCAAGCATCCTTGGCTATCTCACTCACACACTAGAGTTCTCCTAATTCCAGCAGAACAAACCGGCATCATGTATGTGGCAATTACACCTTGCTGTTCCTATTGCTAGCATAAAAGTTCGTCCTTGTTCGCAGGACATTTCTTTAGGGGAAGATACCCCCCATCAATAATAAAATGGTAGGTTTTCCACCCGTGTTCACAGTCAATCCAGACCCTCTCATCTAAGGCCTTAGGAACGCTCTTCATGCGAACCTTCCAATGCAAATATTCCGTGGCCCATCAAAAAATGGCGGACAATTTAAAAGGGTTGACTACGCTCCATAGCATCTAATGGGTCATGATGAGCGGAAAATATATCAATATTTACCGCCCCTTTTACTTAATATTTTGTTTAGTTTCTCGGGTTTGATGAACGTTTTGATGTGTTTTGTTTATTTTGCAGATAAAATAATATCGGGACTCAATGAAATCATTTAGGACGAAATGTGGATCAAATAAGGGCAATTATTGGACTTGATATATTAATTTTGGAGATTGGAAACTTGAAAGGGCGTTTTGACGAAGTGCAGTTTTGGAAATTCCAGTTTTGCGCATCTGTCGTATTTTGGGCATAACTTTTTACTCAGATATCGGATTGAGCTGATTCAAGTTCCAGATTAAAGAAGACTCAAAGATCTACAACTTTGAAAGAGAAAATATTTTCGAATTCTGAAGATTTCATGACCGAAATTGATGAACCATCCAGAAGTGTGTGGAGTGTAATTATTAAAAGTCATTATCAATCATTTTCAAAGCAAAATATTAATTAATTAATAATTAATAAAAATTATCAAATCAACACCAAAAAGATAAGAAATTAGTGGAGCAATTATGGATTTGGTGGAGTAATTAGTGGAGAAATTAATAATGGAATTGGTGGAGAAATTGATTGATGATTTGATGGTGGCAAAATTTTGCCTATAAATACCAAGCCATTTCATTTGTAAAATTCATACTTTCTTCTTTGAAATCCTTATGAATAAATAAAAAGATTGTATCTAGTTTGTTTATTTTTAGTTTTCAGTAATTAATTTTCACTTTCGCACTTTCTTTTCTTTCTTTACTGTTTCAGTTTTACTTTCCGTAATTTACTTTTACGCATAACACTTTCCTTTCTTTACTTTTTCAGTTTTTATTTTTCAACCATGAGGAGGTAACTTCCCTCTGCCGAGGTGAAAGGTAATTCTTTTACTGTTACTATCTAGATTAATCTCCCTTAGACACAACATATTCACTATTCTAAAATTGACTTAAAAAGGAATACCGCTATATTGGTCGGTGGGCTATTTAATTTAAACTGTTAAACCTGACTAAGCAAGGATACCGCCAGATTGGTCGGTTGGTAATTTAATTTTGGTTCCGCCTTTATGGCTGGTTATTTCTTTATCGCCTACATGGCAATTTCATGGACAAATTTTACCGCCTTTATGGCTGGTCGGACTTAACTTGACTTAATCAGGATACCGCCTATATGGTCGGTTGGTTTTAATCTCACAAGTGATTATGTTATTACTAAGGGAGATATCTAAGTTAGTAATTAGTAAAAGTAATTCCTTTTATCTTGGCATTTATTTTCATTTACTTTCCCTTTCAGCTTTTACTTTCTCGCAGTTACTTTTTAGCATTTTTTATTTTATGTCTTTTAAGTTTTCATTAGCCATAGCTATGTATTGTAACTAAGTTAGTATCTAGGGTTGTGATGAATTTCAATATAACCGGTTTATAAGGGGTTAGATTATAGGTTGGGTAATTTAAAGATTTATTTATTGAGTCTTAATCTTAATGCTTTTTATTAACTGGCCATTAATAAAATTGATTAGGTAAACTTAAAATGAACTAGACATAGGGATTTTAAGTTTAAGACCTTAGACTCAATAACCCACGATCTTCCTTGAGGATAGATAACCCTTTTAATAGATTTCCTTACAGGATAGGAATATACCTGTCGGGCGGGGGTAGCCATAATTGGAACTTAATCTTAATGAATCTAGGTAATTTGGTTGACATAGACATATGGTTCAATTGGATTATACTAGGTATTTGAAATTGACCATCGAAGAGGCTTTTACATAAATTAGTGTTCCAGGTTAATAAATCAATATATTACCCAACTTTAAGATAACCACTTCATCTTTAAATAATATTGGAATTAATCACAACCCTGGATAGTTTTTATAAATTTGGATTTTTCTCAACCTACTTTTAAGCAATTTTATTTACTTGTTTTAAATTTAGAATCATCGTCCATTTCAAATCATCAATCAAACAACCTGTTATACTGGTAATCAGTTGGCCCCATAAATTAATAACAAAAGGTTTTAAGTCCTCGTGGGATCGATATTTTTATACTACTTGAACGATACGTGCGCTTGCGTTATACGTGTGTGTTTACGCCGGTCAAGTTTTTGGCGCCGTTGCCGGGGACTTATTTATCTTTTACTATTAGTTTAGGGGTTAGATACGTTACTTGTATCTAATTTCTTTTTACTTATTGTTTTTGTTTTCTTGTGTTTCAGGTTCTCAGAAACTTCATGAGACGAACCAGAAGCTTTGAACTCCGACCGCTTGACCCAGAAATTGAAAGAACCATCAGACAGTTGAGAAGGGAAAGGCGAGAAGGCCAAGAAGCTTTAGTCAACATGGAACCTGAACCTTTGAACGTTGCACCACCAATTCCCATTCGAGACAGAACCATTCCGGTGGTTGACAGACTCATTTCCTGTATTGTACTTCCTCCCTTACCAGCAAATGCGTGTGACATCAAAACATGCATTCAGATGATTCAGCAGTCAGTTCAGTTCGGGGGGAATGCAACTGAAGATCCTAATTCCCACATCAGCAACTTCCTGGAAGTTTGCGGCACTTTTAACTACAACAGAGCATCAGAAGAAGCAATGAGACTGCGAGTTTTTCCATATTCCCTGAAGGACAGAGCTAAAGCTTGGCTACATTCACTACCAGCAGGTTCTATCACAACTTGGAACACTTTAGCCACCAAATTTCTTGCAAAGTACTTTCCACCAGCCAGAACCGGAAAATTGAGGAATGACATCACATCCTTTGTACAACAAGATTCAGAATCCCTCTGCGAAGCTTGGGAAAGGTACAAAGATTTACTCGGAAATGTCCTCACCATGAGATTCCAAAATGGCTTCAAGTCCAAACCTTCTATAATGGACTTTCTGGAATAATGAGAACCACAATCGATGCTGCTGCTGGAGGAGCCTTGATGGCAAAAGGAGAAGATCAAGCCTGGGACCTAATCGAAGAAATGGCCAACAACAATTCCTTGTGGCCAACAGAAAGGAGCATGATCCAAAGAATTGCAGGAATTTATGAAGTTGGAGCAAACACAGCAGTGAATACCAGGCTGGATCAGATATGCAAATGTCTAGAAACACTTAGCACGCAAGTTGTGAACATCGCTGGATCCACAAGTTCACCATATGGAGGAGCACCAGAACCAAACCAACATGAAGAACGGTGAATTATGTCAACAATTTCAACAGACAAGGGAACAATCCATATTCCAACACCTACAACCCAGGGTGGAGGAATCATCCTAATTTATCATGGAGCAACAATTCAGGCCAACAGCAGAACTATCCACCACCTGAATTCCAACAACAGAACAAAGGCCAGGAGCAGGCAAATGAATCAGGAATAACAGAAGTGTTGACCTACTTGAAAAAGATGGAAGCAAAACACGACTCTCAAGCAGCAAGATATGATCTATATTTCAAAGCCATTCAGCCTCTATCAAAGCACTGGAGAATCAAATTGGACAACTGGCAAATGCTCAGAGTTACAGACCGCCAGGTACCCTTCCTAGCAACACAGAGCCAAATCCAAGGAACATGGGGAAGGAGCAATGTCATGCCATCATGTTAAAAAGCGGTACTGAAATCAACAAAGATGTTGGAGCCAAAACAACTGCTGAGGAAGTTCCAAAAGAAACAAAGCAACAGATGGAGGAAAAAGAAGCAAAGGAAAAAGAACAGATCACTCCACCTCCACCTTTTCCTCAACGTCTTCAGAAGAACAAATTGGACAAGCAGTTTTCTCGGTTCCTGGAGATCTTCAAAAAGCTGCATATCAACATTCCATTTGCAGAAGCGTTGGAACAAATGCCCACCTATGCCAAATTCATGAAAGATATTCTTTCACAAAAGCGAGATTGGGAGATTACGAGACAGTAGCATTAACAGAAGAATGCAGTGCCATCATTCAGAGGAAACTTCCCCCAAAGTTGAAAGATCCTGGCAGTTTCACTGTTCCTTGCGTCATAGGAGAACATAACTTTGGTAAGGCTTTATGTGATTTAGGTGCTAGTGTTAACTTGATGCCTTTTTCTATTTTCAGGAAATTACAGATTGGAGAAACAATGCCAACTTCAGTCTCACTGCAACTTGCTGATAGAACGCTCGTATTTCCAAGAGGCGTAGTTGAGGATGTGCTGGTCAAGGTTGACAAATTCATTTTCCCAGCAGATTTTATTGTCCTTGATATGGAGGAAGACGCAGACGTGCCAATCATCCTTGGGAGACCATTCTTGGCTACAGGTCGAACCATTATTGATGTACAAAAAGGAGAATTAACCATGAGGGTACAGGACCAAGAAGTAACATTCAATGTTTTCAAGGCCATGAATTTCCCAGATGATGAAAAGAAGGAGGAATGTTTCAAACTCGATGTGATACACAGTACCATTCAGAACTCTGATGAAAGCAAAGTTCTACTGACAAACTTAAAACATGTCAATTGCCTGTGGAGCCTAAAGATAAAGCGTCTTTTGTACTGAAAGAGCCAATTCTTGCACTACAAGCAACAGAAGAGAAAAAGTTCCACCAGCTCAACGAATTGGAGGAATTTCACAATCAGCCTTTTGAGGATGCCAAATTGTACAAAGAAAAGGGCAAGAAGAGACATGATGAGAAGTTAGTGCGCATACAACTGGAACCAGGGCAGAAGGTACTGTTAAACAAATCAAGGGTGAAATTCTTCCCATGGAAGCCAAAATCACGGTGGTCAGGTCCATTTGTGATCACCAAAGTTTTACCAAATAGAGCCGTTGAGATACATGATCCTGACGCTAACAAAACTTTCAAGGTTAAAAACAAGCGTGTCAAGCACTACTGGGGAGAATCATTTGAGCGACAAAAAGAAAGTGTTACACTTTCAGATCCAGCTTAACGTTCGAGAAGCCAAGTCTGGCTGACGACTTTAAACTTAGCGCTAGCAGGGAGGCAACCCATGCAATTTGTGTATATATTGTGATTTGGTGTGTTTTATTTTTGTGTGTTTAATTTTTGCAGGATTAGTCATTTCAAAATGGAAGATGCTCTCGCAAATCTTCGCAAGCA
The DNA here is from genome assembly GCA_019454045.1 of Zanthoxylum bungeanum. NCBI lineage: Eukaryota > Viridiplantae > Streptophyta > Magnoliopsida > Sapindales > Rutaceae > Zanthoxylum > Zanthoxylum bungeanum. The sequence continues at coordinate 27,211 of SKCR01041362.1, read as the reverse complement.
ATTTCCTTCTCTCCCTCAAAAATCTCTGATGAAAGTTTACAAAGCTCGCTTGGAACGGATGAGACTACTGATGATCAAAGGTATTCCTAATGATATTCGTTGGGTAATTGAAGCACGAGTCCGATTGGCAGGTGAGTCTTCTGACTCTTTTATTTCACATCTGCCTGGTTTTGGAAGAAGCACCTATGCAAAGAAACGTAAAGCTAAGCAAATGGGTGTTTGTTTCAAATGTGCACGTTAATTGCAACACTCGTTGTCGTTCTTTAGGAATGGTGTCTGATAATCGCGAAGACAAAATTAAATTCATTAGGGATGGCTTGAGTAAGGAGTCTTTAGATGATCTATCTTCGACTCTTGAGACGCATCCCAGTGGATATGTTCACATAGCCATTCGCAAATTACATACACATTTCAAAAAGAAAGACAACAGTTAAGTCTCGGGAATCTGACTCAAAAAGACCCTGTTTGCCAATTTATAAGAAAATTGGATGGGAAGCTTGTCCCTGACGCATAGACGTCAATCAAGCCGTTACTTTTGTAAATATTATATCTCTTTGTCTTTTCTAATAATTGTGATTTGTTTTGTTGTTTTCTTTTATTTTCTCCGACAGGATCCAGACCTTTTTGACTATCACGATATTTTATATTTCGCTACTAATCGTCCTCTGGAAGATACTTGTGCTATTTTTACTCACCCTTTTCAGGTACTATAAATTCAGCCCATCATTGCACTTTTGAAGGCATCCAGAGTAAAACATGGAAGCCACTTCAAGAAGACGAGTTGAAAACATTTGTGTGTTTTGCGGTAGTAGTTGTTGGTACTAAACCACAATACATAGAAGCAGCACAGGAATTGGGTCGAGTCTTAGCTGCAAGGAATATGCACTTAATATATGGCGGAGGAAATCTTGGACTTATGGGGATCGTTTCAAAGGCTGTACAGGAAGGAGGCAGTCATGTTTTGGGAATCATCCCAAAACCCTTGGCAGAGGCAAATCTTATTGGATCATCAAACGGAGAGGAACTGATCGTGCCAGGTATGTCTGAACGACTGGTAGAAATGATTAACCGTGCTGATGCTTTTATCGCTTTGCCAGGTGGCTTGGGTACATTGGAGGAAATTTTTATAGTTCTATCTTGGGCGAACCTGAACATACACCAGAAACCGCTTGGACTGCTTAACGTTGATGGATTTTATGATTTTCTTTGTGTGTTTCTTGATGATGCTCGGAGAAATGGGTTCGTGTCAAAACCTATGAAAGAACTCCTCTTCACTGCCAGAACTGCTCCGGATCTAATAGACCAACTCATAGCCTATGAACCACAAGTTGACCCTATCATTTCAAAGATAAATTGGTCTGAGGACGATCGTGGTAAGAGGCGTCGGTTAATCTGGATCTTAACCTTTAATTTCCTGTAGAATTTCAGCTAACCAGGTATTATCTTCTAACTCTTTCTACTGTTTAAGACATTGGGGACAATGTCTCATTTAGGTTTGGGGGAGGGAATTAGTTGATCAGTACCTTGTTTTTTTTTTTTTTAGTTTGTGTTTTTTATTTTTAGTCCAAAATTTTTCGAAAAACAAAAAAAAAATTGAAAATTTTCAAAAATTACAAAAATTTTTTGCGTTTTTGTGTTTTTTGATTACTAAAAAGGTGAAATTGGTAAGAGATAGCTGAGTAAGGAGTTTCCACTCCTGAGACGTATCTCAAACCTATTTCGAAACAAGTTAATTTTTGTTTATTTCATTTTAATTATTTAATTTGTGAAATCTCCTAAAACTGACTAAAATGAATCTTCATATGCTCAGTTGACAGATATTATCAACATGCATAGTAACATACGGACATGAGCTAAAATTGAAAAGTTTGTAATATTCAGTGCTCTAGTTTAATTGGAGAAAGCATCTCAAAAAAGCAATGGAGTAAAAAAAAAAAAAAAAAAAAAAAAAACGTCTGAGATCGAGATCCGAGTTATTAAGTCTGTAAGGGTGTTTTAACACCTAGTGCCCTAAAACCAACTGGTTTGGGAGTCACTGGCCCAAAGCTCGTTACATGGATCAAAGATGCTGCAAAATATATATATCTGAAGTCTGAGTAATTAAGTCCGTAGGGGTGTCTTAACACCTGGTGCCCTAAAGCCAACTGGTTTGGGAGCCACCGACCCAACACTCGCTACATAGATGGAAGATATTGTATATAAATAAAAAAGTGAAAAAAAAATCAAAGAAAAAAATCAGAAAAATGAGAAAAATTATTCCATTGCTACCAAAAGGTGTGAAATCTGATAGAACTTTAGGACAAAAATATTACTCTCTTATCAACTGCACTTATGACTGTTGTGGGCAAAAAAGAGTTGATTAATATTTTGTTGGCTGTGTATATGGAGAATGGTAAAAATAATCGGAGAATTTACTTATTCGGTAATTTAGAATAAAACAAAACAACTAGTAACTTGGAGTAGAAGTTTCACCTGATTAGTCACTAACATCTTTATTCTCTTTTCGCTTGTCTTTTTGCTTTTGTGTGCATTAGTTTTATTATTTTTTACTTTTGTAAAACGTTTGTGGGTATCGTTGCTGTAAACCCTCACGAGACTACAACTCGTCCACTAGGGACACCTAGGGGTTTAAAGGCTTGTTGCATATGCTAAATGCAACCGTGATCCCTACGAAAGTGGCTTAGTTTAATTTTAATTTTTTTTGTTGTTTTGCTCGAGGACTAGCAAAATGTTAGGTTTGGGGGTGTGATGAGCGGAAAATATATCAATATTTACCGCCCCTTTTACTTAATATTTTGTTTAGTTTCTCGGGTTTGATGAACGTTTTGATGTGTTTTTTTTATTTATTTGCAGATAAAATAATATCGGGACTCAATGAAATCATTTAGGACGAAATGTGGATCAAATAAGGGCAATTATTGGACTTGATATATTAATTTTGGAGATTGGAAATTTGAAAGGCGTTTTGACGAAGTGCAGTTTTGGAAATTCCAGTTTTGCGCATCTGTCGTATTTTGGGCATAACTTTTTACTCAGATATCGGATTGAGCTGATTCAAGTGCCAGATTAAAGAAGACTCAAAGATCTACAACTTTGAAAGAGAAAATATTTTCGAATTCTGATGATTTCATGACCGAAATTGATGAACCATCCAGAAGTGTGTGGAGTGTAATTATTAAAAGTCATTATCAATCATTTTCAAAGCAAAATATTAATTAATTAATAATTAATAAAAATTATCAAATCAACACCAAACAAGATAAGAAATTAGTGGAGCAATTATGGATTTGGTGGAGTAATTAGTGGAGAAATTAATAATGGAATTGGTGGAGAATTGATTGATGATTTGATGGTGGCAAAATTTTGCCTATAAATACCAAGCCATTTCATTTGTAAAATTCATACTTTCTTCTTTGAAATCCTTAATGAAAAATAAAAAGATTGTATCTAGTTTGTTTATTTTTAGTTTTCAGTAATTAATTTTCACTTTCGCACTTTCTTTTCTTTACTTTTCAGTTTTACTTTCCGTAATTTACTTTTACGCATAACACTTTCCTTTCTTTACTTTTTCAGTTTTTATTTTTCAACCATGAGGAGGTAACTTCCCTCTGCCGAGGTGAAAGGTAATTCTTTTACTGTTACTATCTTAGATTAATCTCCCTTAGACACAACATATTCACTATTCTAAAATTGACTTAAAAAGGAATACCGCTATATTGGTCGGTGGGCTATTTAATTTAAACTGTTAAACCTGACTAAGCAAGGATACCGCCAGATTGGTCGGTTGGTAATTTAATTTTGGTTCCGCCTTTATGGCTGGTTATTTCTTTATCGCCTACATGGCAAGTTCATGGACAAATTTTACCGCCTTTATGGCTGGTCGGACTTAACTTGACTTAATCAGGATACCGCCTATATGGTCGGTTGTTTTAATCTCACAAGTGATTATGTTATACTAAGGGAGATATCTAAGTTAGTAATTAGTAAAAGTAATTCCTTTTATCTTGGCAGTTTATTTTCATTTACTTTCCCGCTTTTACTTTCTCGCAGTTACTTTTTAGCATTTTTTATTTTATGTCTTTTAAGTTTTCATAGCCATAGCTATGTATTGTAACTAAGTTAGTATCTAGGGTTGTGATGAATTTCAATATAACCGTTTATAAGGGGTTAGATTATAGGTTGGGTAATTTAAAGATTTATTTATTGAGTCTTAATCTTAATGCTTTTTATTAACTGGCCATTAATAAAATTGATTAGGTAAACTTAAAATGAACTAGACATAGGGATTTTAAGTTTAAGACCTTAGACTCAATAACCCACGATCTTCCTTGAGGATAGATAACCCTTTTAATAGATTTCCTTACAGGATAGGAATATACCTGTCGGGCGGGGGTAGCCATAATTGGAACTTAATCTTAATGAATCTAGGTAATTTGGTTGACATAGACATATGGTTCAATTGGATTATACTAGGTATTTGAAATTGACCATCGGAAGAGGCTTTTACATAAATTAGTGTTCCAGGTTAATAAATCAATATATTACCCAACTTTAAGATAACCACTTCATCTTCTAAATAATATTGGAATTAATCACAACCCTGGATAGTTTTTATAAATTTGGATTTTTCTCAACCTACTTTTAAGCAATTTTATTTACTTGTTTTAAATTTAGAATCATCGTCATTTCAAATCATTCAATCAAACAACCTGTTAAATACTGGTAATCAGTTGGCCCCATAAATTAATAACAAAAGGTTTTAAGTCCTCGTGGGATCGATATTTTTATACTACTTGAACGATACGTGCGCTTGCGTTATACGTGTGTGTTACGCCGGTCAGTCAAGGATTGAGTTCAGGCTCTGATACAAATTGAAATTCGAGGTTATCCTAAGTTCTACCCTATGCGAAATAATCAACACTAAGAGGACCAGTCTGTTACTGCTACTGTGGAATAGAAAAACAGGCAATACCAATTCAACCACAACCAAGAATCCATCCACAATATTAATCAATAATAGAATTGCGAAAAGTAAAAATCAATCACACAAAATTCAACACAATGATTTTGGTGACGAATTGGAAAACTCTTCCAGTAAAAAACCCTTTCCGGGTATAGGCTACCACCCAAATCCACTATAATCGAGAAAAACTTACAGCGATGGTCAAGACTATGGTGGCAACTCCACCGACTCAAGTACCTCTATACTGCAGAACTCAAGGCAACTCCTCAAGCCCGCGACCACGGTTTTCTTCAGAACCTCTGAAGTCTCTGAGTAGATTGTATCACACCTCTGAACCCGGAACTCTCGACTACCAAAACTCCTCCTATAGAACTTTAAAGGATTAGGGATTTTGGTTATGTTGTGTTTGAAGGTTTATCAAAGAATGGATTTCACCATTAACAAAGAAGACATAAGATTCAAAGAGTCTTCAAGGTGAAATCAAAGAGAGTTGAAAGCTTTGAGAGTATTTGGCTCAAGAGAAATATGCTTCAACTAATGAGAATGGCGGCTAAGGGTTATATTTATAGGTAGGGTGAAAACCTAGGGTTTTGCAGGCCAAAAACGCGTTCAGATCGCAGTCGCGTTCGAACGCTTACTAGAACGCTACACGAACGCGCCCTTTCTGTGAAGACTCGTTCGAACGTCAATCAAACGCACAACGAACGTGAGCTCGCTGGAATGCTCCCGTTCGAACCCCACAAGAACGTGCCTCGAACGTTTGCTCTCTGGAATGCGCCCGTTCGAACCCAATAGAGAACGTGACACTAAGGCCAACCGTTCGAACACTGCAACGAACGCACCACGAACGTATGTCTGATGCACAGCAGCTAGAAACCAGTCCAATTGCACAAAGATCTTCATGAAAGATTACAACTCAATTGAACTTGTTTTGTCACGGACACATGCCAATAAAAAAAGGTGCTAACACTTTCATTACATAGAACGAAGTTCTGAACCCTTGGAACTTATTTACACCGATCTATGTGATATGAATGTTGTGCAATCTGGAGGCGGTAAAAAGTACTTTGTCACTTTTATCGATGATAGTATTGTTGGGGTTGGTGCTCAGAGGGCCAATTCCCGTTTGTATTTCCTTGAAAAATACTTATGTAAAATGTTTTATTTTGAATAATACAAGCAGTTTCTGTAATATAATATATCTTTTAATATGGTAAAGATGTAATAGACCTTAGGTTGACTATTCATGATACTGTTGCAAAAGCGTCGCAACTGACATTGAGTTGTATCATGATGTTGTCATTCTCAGACAGTTCATGGTCAAGGTTTACACTAATTGGTCAGTAAAATAAACCCGTTGAGACCGGTACATGTCGTATACTGGAATATATGATTCCAATGGTTTCTCAATGAACCATAAGTCTTGGAGACTAGTATAGACGTGTAGGAGTTTATAGCGGATAAACACTGAATGACTCACCGAAGATTCTTAATGGATGGTACACCAAAGTCAATAAGAATCTTCACGGGTTGAGTAGCACTTGTGATTCTTAGACTTGAGATACCACTGTGGGCACATGAGACATCTTCCACACTTAGATGGCAGTCACGTCACCGATCTATTAAGATCAGACCTCTACATGTTCGTTGGGTGTAGATCGATCCTCAGGGTGTCCTGTGTGTATCGAGATAGGATCCGTCAGTTCTGTGTACAGAGCATAGGTAGTCCATATATGATTAGCAATCAGATAAAAACCATGGGCCTGTGGTATATTTTAGAAGTCAGTTCTAAATGTTCTTTTTGAGATTGCTAATAGAGACGTCGACGGGATAGTTCCTATAGAGATTTGACATTTACATCTATATCTCTGGGATATATCCGGATACCTGTGACAGAGGAATTATACATCTGCCATGACCTCGACCTGTATGATTTACAGAGATTATCTGTGGTCGTCATAATTTACGGGTGGGTAAATTATGGACACGAAATTGAATTTCGTGACGGATATGCCTAAATCTAGAGAGTCTCACTAATGAAATATACTCATAGAGCACTAGAGCAATATTTATAAATAATATTGATTATTTATAAGTCGTTTAAAGGTTAAACGCAAAATACATGTGAAATGACCCAATAATCATTTCCTAATTTTTGTGTATTTGCATGTAATGTTAGATTTTATCAAATACACATTAATTAATTGTCAAATTGAGATATTTGACTAATATCATAAATATATATATATATTTTATATTTTATATTTAATGTAAATATAATACATATATTTAATATATTTATATTTAAATAATTATTTAATTATTTAATTATTAAATGATTAAATTAATTAAAGTATAAATATCTTAAAGTTGTGATATTTTATTTAATGACTTAGTTGCTTTTGTTGACTTTAAGTTTTTCATTAAATGGTTTGATGATTAAAGTTACAAGTTGATAAGGCTTTCTTTATTGAAACAAATTGAAAATATCATGATATTTCTCTCTATGCCATATTCGGCCAAGGCAAAAAATATAGGTATATATTGTTGTTTCAATTTTAGGGTTTGATAAGTTTCAAATACACAAAAATAGAACACAAAAGTGGTTGAGAGAAAAGGTTTGGAGAAATGAAGAAAATCTTGGAAATCTTAAGCATTTGTAAGTTTTTTTCAATTCCTCCAACATGAAAAATGTTTCTAACATACTTAGCTTCAATTTGTGATGCTTTGATGTTCTCTCTTCTCTTATGGTTTGTGTTTATTTGTTTGAGAACTTGGATGAAAGATTGATGCATGTAAGTGAGCTTAAACTTGTTTTAAAAGCTTACTTTTGATTCTTTAAAAATCAAAGTTGCCATTCTAGAGTTAGTAAGCCACTCCTTGGTGACCTAGAATTGTTCTAGAGTTATTTCAAAGTGGTGAGGCTTGTTTGGTGATGTATTGAATGGATTAAAGTGTTGGATTTTAAAGATTTGGTTAATTGGATAATTTGGTAAAATTGAAAAATTATGGTTCATAATCCACTCCAAATTTGGGGCTTTTCATATATGTGATGTATTATGGTATGAATATGATGCATGTAAAATTTTAGATTGATTAGATTTGATCTTGGCATGTTTTGAACAAAAGGGACCAAATTGTAATTAATCGAAAGTTTTGGGAGGCTCACGGCATTTGCTCAAAAATTGGGGACTTGTGTGAAATTTGATTTTGATGCATTAGATGTGTTGAAAAATATTTTAGAAATGATTTAGAATCATCCAAAATTATATTTGATAATTTTTGGACTAAAATGATCAATTTACAAAGTTATGGGGTAATTCGGTAATTACCAAGAAATATGATTTCTTGTGTAATTTTTTAGAATTTAATAATTGGATAATTAAATAAATAAGTTTATTTGATTGATCCAAGAAAAATTTTGAAACTGGAAAATTTTGATTTTCCCCTATTCCGCTGCGTTACCGGATTTCCGTTATAAAACCTCATCAAGTATAAGATTCTGCTATGTGTATTTGCTAAGGAGCAAAGATGAAGCTATTGAGTGTTTTATAAATTATAAGAACGAAGTTGAAAATCAACTTAGCAAGAAAATCAAAAGAATCAAGAGTGATATGTGAGGTGAATATATATCACCATTTGGTGAATACCGTTCCAACCATGAATTATTCACGAAACTACTGCTCCTTATTCACCTCAAAAAATGAGATTGCGGAACGCAAAAATCAAATGTTGAAAGAAATAATGAATGCCATGTTAACAAGCTCTAGTTTACCCCATAACTTATAGGAGGAAGTCTTGCTTTCTGCCAACTACGTTCTGAACAAACTATCTCACAAAATATTGGACAAGACACCATATGAATTATGGAAAGATCACGCACCTTCCTACAAATATTTGAAAGTGTGGGGGTATCTCGCCAAAGTGATGGTTCCTAAACCTAAGAGGGTTAGAATATGACCCAAACCTGTTGATTGTATATTCATTGGATATGCTCACAACAGTAGCGCGTATCGAATATTGGTACATAAATCTGAGATTCCTGACATCAATCCAAAATGATAATTGAGTCAATGAATGCTACATTCTTTGAAGAGACATTTCCTTGTAAAGAAAAAAAAAGAACAGAGTCTCTCAAAAGAACCATTGATACTGCTATAAGTAATGATCAAGTTAACCAAGAATCAGATAAACATGAAAATATTGAGGAAAATAAACATAGACGTAGTAAGAGAACAAGAACGTCTAAGTCATTTGGACCTAATTTTCTGACATACTTGTTAGAAAATGAGCCTCAAAATTATAAACAAGTGATGTCTTTTTCGGATGCACCTTTATGGAAAGAGGATATCAATAGTGAGATTGATTCTATCATTCAAAACCACACTTGGGAGTTGGTTAATCTTCCTCCAGGTTGTAAGCCGTTAGACTACAAATGGATTTTCAAATGGAAGATTAAGCCAAATAAATCAATAGATAAGTATAAGGCAAGACTTGTTATAAAAGGCTATCAACAAAAAGAAAGCCTTGATTATTTTGATACTTATTCACCAATAGCTTGTACCACTTCAATAAGAATTCTTATAGCCATTACATCTATATTTGGTCTTGAAATACATCAAATGGTTATAAAGACGACATTCTTAAATGACGAATTGGATTAGGAGATTTACATAAATCTTTCATGTCAAATTTATTGGTCAAATTTTTCTTGGTAGACTGAATCATCTCATTTTTACTACCAATTATCAGCATATCGTCTACATATAGACACAGAATGACATGTCCCTTTTGAGTTGATTTAGTGTATATACACTTATCACACTCATTAATTTTGAATCTACTTGACAATATTTCTTTGTCAAATTTCTCATGTCATTGCTTAGGTGCTTGTTTTAATCTGTATAAGGATTTTACAAGTTTGCACACCTTGTGTTTTTGTCCAGGAATATTGAAACCTCTCAAACTTATTATATTGAGAAAATACTTGAGAAATATAGTAAATGAGATCTAAATGTGGCCAGAACTCATGTGGACCTAACTCTTCATCTATCAAATAATATTGGTTCGAACATATCGCAATTAGAGTATTAGAGAATTATCGGAAGTCTGATGTATCTCACAAATTGCACACGACCAGATATCGCACAAGCCATAAACATGCTTAGATGCTTAGTAGATATACGAGTAATATAAGACATAACCACTTGAAAGCCATAGTAAGAGTTTTGAGGTATCTAAGAGAAACTTCAAAATATGGTCTGAATTATACGAGATATCCTACTATTCTAGAGGGATACAATGATGTCAACTGGATATCTGATATAGTGGATTCCAAATCCACGAGTGGATTTATTTTCACACTTGGAGGTGTAGTCGTGTCATAAAAATCCTCATGACAAACATGTATTGTCCGTTCTATTATGGACTCTGAGTTCATAGCATTAAACAAAGAAGCGGAGTGGCTTCAAAATTTCTTAAAGGATATTCTAAATTGGCCAAAACTGGTGCTAGCTATAAGCATACGTCGTGATAGTCAATAGGCTATTGGGAGAGCCTAAAATATAATGTATAATGATAAGTCTTGACACATACATCGAAAACACAATACTATAAGGCAACTGCTCTCAAGCGGTATAATTTCAATAGATTATGTTAAGTCGAAGGAAAACCTAGCGGATCCACTTACTGAAGGTTTACCTAGAGAGTAAGTTGAGAAGTCATCGGGGAGAATGGGCATGAAGCTTATAAATTAAGAACTATCAATATGGGAACCCAACCTAACTAACTCGAGATCCTAAGATCTATGTTCGAAAAGGACAACCGAAACTTCGTGCAATTTAAACCTAGTTCTGTAGAGTCTTATACTATTTCTCATTCTTGTGATGACGTAGAGTGCTGCATGTCAATGTTAGGTTAAATTAACGCTGTTAATAATCACTATATTTGGAGAAGAGTCCTAATAGAGTTAAAAGATAAAATATCTATTTATAGTAGATCACCTATTTCGAGTAAGAAGTGAAGCCGCTTCCATGAGAATTTTTAAAAGATTGGATTCCCTAAATTACTTGATGAAGCCAGGACCGATGTTCATGGCCGAATTGAACACAACCGTAGAATAGAAAATGGTCGAAGTGAAGTTGTGTGATGGCTATTATCTTGATTTACACCAACAACGAAACAGTTCAAGACTATGAGTCACTGGTTTGCCAAGTAAATCCGATAGTCAGTCATTAAGAAAGGTTCAAGGTTCAAGGTAAAATGTACATATTCCGATTTAGTTTTATTTCAAGGAAACTCTCTTAAATGTTTGTATTGATATTTAAAAAAATATGGGGAATTGTAGAAATTTTCTACATAAGGGTGCATATTTATAGGGAATTAAAGGACATATGATAGGACATAACCCTTAGGTTTAAAAGGTACCTTGGAAAATATGTGTTCCTTAATAAGAAAGAACATGACTCTTAGGGTTGAAAGGGTTCCTTGAAGAGTTATGACTCTTAAAGAATTATATTCATTGACATAAAAGTACATTTCTAAAGGTAACTCTCCATGTCTATAAAAAAGAGTCCTTGGATTTATTTTTCATTTATTCTAAAAATTCAATAATTCATTTCAAGTCTCATTCAAAGTTAGGCAAATTTAGAGTGGTGAAGTATAGAGTTTTTGAGAGAGTTTCCACCATTTTCAAGTTCGTGTTCTTAATTCAATGAGTATCCCTTAATCATGAAGTAACCAAGTATCTTGGAAGAATGTTAGTCACAATAGATCTGAAGTGCACCGAGACATGACCAATAAGTTCTTAAGGACATAGTTCACTCGACTTGGTACAGTTTTATCTTCAACAAAATATATCACATGTTTTTCTAAAACTTTTGTTTTATGTTTAATTTACGGTTTGTCTGTTTGATTGAATTATGCATGTTACAACACATCCGCTCAACATTCTATTATAATCATGTCATCTTCACTTTAATAGTGATTATATTCTATCTTAATTTTTTATATTTGTAATTTATCTTATATTACTTAGTGATAACAATCTCACCCTAATCTCTTCCTATAAATAGATAGCGACACTTGTTAATATAATGATTCAATAGAAAAAATGTGTTTTTTTCATAATTTTTTAGTGTATTTTCTCTTTTATTTATAACACGTTATTAACATGATTTGCTTATAGTTGTTTTATGAATATGCTTTATGGTTATCAATAAATTTAATTCTCCCCATCATAAAATATGGGATGCAAACATTAAATAATTGTTCTTAGTGTGGTCATGGAGCTAGGGGTGGCAACTTGAGTCAAAATTCATTTATTCGTTTGATTCGATTCGCTTTAAAGCGAATACTGGTTTGATTCGTTTAATAAATGGATCAATTCGATTCGATTCGTTTATTAAACGAACCAAATACAAATTTAAGCTCATTGATTCGTTTATTCGTTTATGATTTGTTTTATTATTTTATTTACTAGTTCTTGTTAATTTTCAATTAAAATTCGAGAAATTATAGCTAATTACCATAAAAATGTGATATTTTCGATATTTGGTGAGATATTTTTAGTAAATATATTAATTACATATTTCATATGTATATATTTATGAAGAATTAATGTAAATCAAGTGTGGTAAATTATTTTATTAAATAATATCATGACTAAACGAATATACGAATCATGATATTAGGATTCGTTTAATAAACGAATCGAATACGAATCCATCACATTTTGATTCGATCTGTTTATGATTCGATGCAAATTCGATTCGTTTTGCCACCCCTACATGGAGCCCTTTCGTATTTGGCTCAAATTCAATTAAAATGTTGAACAACAAAACTATAATGAATAACTTTTTTTTAAACATACTTTATATTTATTGTTTAAGCTTTTAATATTATTTATTTGTAACTTTTAAAAAAATAAATTAAGAAGTCAATTAGAACTTGAAATTCTAACTTCACTAATTAATTTTTTAAATCAATTATAAATCAATTAGATACAATTATATATTTTTATATATATATATATATATATATATATATATATTTTGGGGGGGGGGGGGGTTATATAAATTTTTTTTTTAACATAATTTATATTTATTGTTTAAGCTTTTAATATTATTTATTTGTGGAAAAATTTATTTATTTGTAACTTTTAAAAAAATAAATTAAGAAGTCAATTAAAACTTGAAATTCTAACTTCACTAAATAACTTTTTTTAAATCAATTAGATACATTTATAGAACTTGAAATTCTTTGTTCCAATTATTAAGTATCAGCACACGAAATTTTGAGTTTCCATTATACAATGAAAACCTATAGTTCTAACTTTATTTGTATCTGGAAATTTGTACGGGGAGCCGGAAAACGACATCTGAAAAACTGAGAACATGCGAGGAAAAAGGAGGCTCTGCTAGGAACTCAGGTGGCATCCATGAACAAAAATAAAATTAGCAAGGCTGGGTCTTTCATTTTTTTGGTTTGCTCAAGGAAAAAGAAAATGGGGAGAATGACCAGTTCCCCCTCATGTATTGGATATCTACCTTTTATCCCCTATTGTTTCAAAAACTACCCAAAACCCCCCTGACATCAACTTTCCAAATTTTCTAAAACGAATATCACCAAAAAGAAATACAAAATGCTAAACTTTGAAGAATTAACATTAGAAGCAGAAAGACACTAAGGATGAAGAATGAGCAAAGCCAATAACAGCGGTAAGTGAAGCCATTGAACCAAGACCAGAATTTACCCTTGATTGAGATAAAAAAGAACGTAGATTCTTAAAACAAAAAAATAAAAATAAAAATAAATATCAAATATCAAATATAAGTAAAATCAAATGATCACCAATTTGGAAGATTACAAACTCAAAATATTAGTGTATATTACAACTGAATTGTATTCCAAAATGTTGCATGTCTCTTTTTAAAAGATTAAACATTCAAAATATTAGTATAAATACAACGCTAATAGTGTTTCAAAATATCCATAAAATGTCATGATGATTAAGCACTACTAATTGTTGTGATTCTCTGATCACTCTAAAATGTTTTTGAGGAAAAATCAAATGCTTTTATATTACTCACAAGAATAAAATACAAAAATGTTTAAACTTTACAAAGCAAAAAACCCCACTACACTCTCTATATTACACACTTTGGGATGCATTTACAGAGATTACAAGCTCCATTTTATAGGGCAAAAACGTGTGCTCCAGTGGACACGTTTTTGCCAACCAAATATGCATTGGCCAACTTGGAATCCATGCAAGTTGGAAGCTTGCCGCCAGCCTTGGCACCGAAAGTTGTTTGCTGCTTCTGGTTGATGATTACAGCTTGCTGGATGAAGAGCTGGAATCTTCCTATGGCAGCTGGATTCAATTGGAGGGCACCATGCATGGCTCATGCAACTCATGCATGTGTTTACTGGTTCTCATAATTCTCCCCCTCCAGCTGCATCTGAAACAATCATTATCTGACAGCTATCCCGGTTATGTCTCTGCACAACTCTATCTTGTCTCGAGTAACTACTTTCATTAATATGTCGGCTGGATTCTCATTTGTATGGATCTTCACTAGTCTCACCAGTTGTTGATCCATCACCTCGCGTATCCAATGATAGCGAATATCTATGTGCTTCATCCGGGAGTGATACATTGAGTTCTTGCTCAAGTCCAAAGCACTCTGACTGTCGCAATATATCTTGTATTCTGTCTACTTGATCCATAGTTCTTGGAGAAAACGCTTTAACCACAACATTTCTTTTCTTGCCTCAGCTATAGCGATGTACTCAGCTTCTGTTGTGGATAATGCAATACACCTATGCAATCTTGACTGCCATGACATAGCTCCCCTGCAAAAGTGTAGATGAAACCTGATGTAGATTTCCTACCATAAAGATCTCCTGCCATATCTGTATCTGTATAGCCTTTCAAGATCGGATCAGCTCCCCCATAGCACAAACAAAACTTCGATGTACCCTTGAGGTACCTGAGAATCCATTTGACTGCCTCCCAGTGTTGTTTTCTAGGGTTAGAGAGAAAACAACTCACTACACCCACTGCGTGTGCAATATCTGGCCTGGTACATACCATTGCATATATTAGGCTTCCAACAACTGAAGAATATGATATTGATGACATCTCCTCTATCTCTTTCTTGGATGAAGGACACGAACTCTTGCTCAGTTTGAAATGGTGCGCTAGCGGAACGCTGACTGGTTTGGCTTTCTGTATATCGAACCTCCTGATTATCCGTTCAATATACCTCTCATGTGAAAGCCATAACTTCTTGTTCTGTCTGTCACGAACAATCTCCATTCCTAAAATCTGTTGAGCTGGTTCTAAGTCTTTCATGTCGAAAGACTTAGAGAGTTCCTTCTTCAGCTGGCTGATCTTTACTGCTTCTTGTCCAACAATCAACATGTCATCTACGTATAGTAGAAGAGCAATGAAATTTCTATTTGGAAACATCTGGATGTATACACACTGATCCGCTGCAGTTCTTTTGTATCCTTGACCCACCATGAATGAGTCAAACTTCTTGTACCACTGCCTCGGTGCTTGCTTGAGCCCGTACAAGCTCTTTTTCAGCCTACAAACAAGGTTTTCTTTTCCTGAAACCTTGAATCCTTTTGGATGCTCCATGTAGATTTCTTCATTCAGATCACCATGAAGAAATGTTGTTTTAACATCCATCTATTCAAGCTCCAAGTTCAATCTGGCTACCAATCCTAGGATGACTCGGGTTGAAGTAATTTTTACCACTGTTGAAAAGATCTCATCAAAGTCAATTCCCTTTTTCTGTAGGAATCCTTTGACTACTAGTCGAGCTTTGTGTTACACCACTTTTCCGCTACCATCTTTCTTGAGCTTGAACACCTATTTGTTCTTCAGTGCCTTCATTCCATATGAGAGCTTGACTATCTCATAAGTGTTGTTTTTCTGCAGAGATTCTATTTCATCATGCATTGCGTGCAGTCATTTGTCATTGTCTTTTTGAGATATAGCTTCGTTGAAGGTTTCTGGCTCCCTCTCGTCAGTAAGCAGAATGTATTCTGATCATGAGTATCTGGATGATGGAATTCAGCCTCGCTCAGATCTTCGTAATGGAGGTTCATTGGTTTCTGGATGTCTGTTGTCATCCAGATCTGTGGATAAACTTGTAGCCTTTGATGGAGCAGGTTGCAGCTCCTCCTGCTCAACACCATCTTCCTCCTCCGGTTCTGCTTCTAGTATTTCTTGCACCCTATCATCTTTTGTGGCCACTCGTATTGGTGCTGGGGTTGTGTCTGGATTTATATCATCTTTATTGGCACTGGAATTAAAAGACACATTGGGCTTTTCAATGTCTTATATTGTTTGGTCTTCAAGAAACACTACATCCATGCTTCTGATGACTTTCCTTTCCTTCGGGTCCCACATCATGTATCCAAATTCCTCGTCTCCATAGCCTATGAAGATGCATGGAGTATTCCTTGCATCGAGCTTCTGTCTGAGCTCATTGGATACATGTACAAAGGCTAAACATCCGAATATTCTAAGGTGAGAATATGAGAGATTCTTACTAGACCACACTTTCTCCGAAATCTCAAAGTTCAATGGTACAAATGGTGATCTGTTGATCAGGTAACAGGCAGCATGAACAGCTTCTCCCTAGAATGGTTTTGGCAACTTAGCCATGCTGATCATGCTTCTGACTTTTTCCATAATGGTGCGGTTCATCCTTTCAGCGACAACATTGTGTTGTGGGGTGTGTGGAACAGTCTTTTCATGCCGTATGCCATGGCTTCCACAGTAGGCATCGAACTCCCTGCAAGTGTATTCGCCTCCATTGTTTGTGCGAAGGCACTTCAGTTTCTTCACTGTTTCACGCTCAACCATAACATGAAACAATTTGAAATTGTCCAGAACCTGATCCTTTGATTTCAGAAAATACACCCATACTTTCCGAGAAGCATCGTCAATAAAAGTCAGAAAATATTTATTACCGCCTAGTGAATTTACCTCCAAGGGACCACAAACATCAGAGTATACCAGACCGAGTAACTCTGATTTTCTTATAGAATTGAAATTGAAAGAGACTCTGTGTTGCTTACCGAAAAGACAGTGATTGCAAGGATCCAGTGTAACATTTTTGGAGACAGAGATTAGATCCTTATTTGTCAAGGTAGACAACTCTCTTTCACTCATGTGACCGAGTCTCTGGTGCCACAGATTCCGAGAAGCCTCTGGTTCAGCTATATTGAGGCTTTCTGCATAAATCTTCACATTAGTCTTGTGTAAGGTTCCACAAATATGTCATTGGGCGATGACCATGACACATTTTATTATTCTCCAAGTGCCATTGCCAAAGTGGCTAGCATAACCCTGTTTGTCAAAGGCTACCCCCGAGAGTAAGTTGAGCCGAAGTTCTGGAACATGTCTCACCTCCTTCAGGGTTATTGTATACCCTACATTTTTCCGCAACTGTATTTCACCAATTCCCTTTATCTGAGAAGAACTGGTATTCCCCATCTTCACTGCTCCAAAGTCTCATGCTTTGTATGTTGTGAAGAAATCCCTGTGAGGAGTGACGTGGTAGGATGCTGCAGTATCCACCACCCACTCGACATCCTGAGTTGCGGTGTGAAGGCATGATTCTTCCTGGCCGGAGCATATAGCTACATCTCCTGTAACTACTAGTGTCTCCGCATCATTCTTCTTCGACTGGTTATTGCCTTGTCCCTGCTCTCGTTGCAGTTTCCGACAATTCTTCTTTAAGTGGCCTTCTATGCCACAGTGGAAGCATTTGTATGTCTTTCTCCCATCCTTGGATTTGCCTCTGCTTTTGCCTCTGCCTTTCCCTTGCCTTGATTTTTCTCCGGTTGTCTTCCTCGATGCTCGGAGACAAGGGCTTCTGATTGATCTAAGCCCACGTATTTTCTTATGGCTTCATTTGACAGGGTGTCCTTTACCATAGGCATTGTAAGTTTTCCTCCTAGAGCTGAGTTGCTGAGAGTAACCACCAGTGTCTCCCAGCTATCAAGAAGAGAACTGAGTAGCAAGAGGGCTTGAACTTCATCCGCCAGTTGCATGTCTACTGCAGACAACTGGTTCACCAGGCTTTAGAACTCGTTGGTGTGTTGTGCAACGGAAGTTCCACTCTGTAGTTTCAGGTTCACCAAACACCTCATGATTAAGGCTTTATTCCGAGCTGTTTTGGCCTGGAATATGTCTTCCGACTTTATCCACATTTCGTAAGCATCTGTATCCCGTGCTACATTATGGAAGACACTGTGATTGATCCACTGTCTAATCTGACCCAGAGTTCTGTTATTGAGTTTGTTAAAGTCATACTCTTTAACAGATTCTGGTCTCACACCATTCACCTCGATAACATCAAACAAATCTTTACAGTGTAAATAATCTATCATCTGAGGTCTCCAGAGGGAGTAATTAGTTACTGTCAGCTTGATCATTGCACTAAAAGGGGAATCTTTCATTTCTATTTTAAGTTTTAGTGTTTAAAATGAAAATAGGTTATAATCTGGGCTGAATTTCACAAATCGGAGGTCACCGTTGCATCCAGAACGGTAAAAAATGGTGGAATAGACACTTCATTGGTCTAAATCCGACACATGGGCTGATTTGTAAATTCCTAAAACTTCTAAGGCAAAACTGTAAATTTAAAAGACTTCAGGGGGGCTAAATGAAATTTACCAGGATGGCTGACGTGGCAGTGCTGATGTGGCATGGTGATGTGGCAGCTGATGTGGCAGGGTGACGTGTCAGATGATGTGACAAGGTTGGTTGATGTGGCAGCTTGCGTGGCGCCACGTGGTCATCTTCAACCTTGGAACAGCACGTGTGGCGCGTGCTGAGACTGGGTTCCACTCGCCGGTGCGTGCGGGCGCGTGTGATGTCTCTGGGTCTCCGTTTGATCGCTGGAAAATACCACCGAGCTCGTCTCGACGTGAACTAGCTGATGATATGCTCAAAACCGATTTTTGACAACTTTCGTTGGAACCGATTTTCCGAACCGAAGCTCTATTTCTGAGTTTCGGGATCCCTCCATGCAACCTTAGCTACTGATACCACTTTTTGTGATTCTCTGACCACTGTAGAATGTTTTGAGGAAAAACCGAATGCTTTTCTATTACTCACAAGAATAGAATACAAAAGTGTTTAAACTTTACAAAGCAAAAAACATCACTACACTCTCTATATTACACACTTTGGGATGCATTTACAGAGATTACAAGCTCCCTTTTATAGGGCAAAAACGTGTACTACAGTGCACACGTTTTTGCCATCCAAATATGCATTGGCCAACTTGGAATCCATGCAAGTTGGAAGCTTACCGGCAGCCTTGGCACCAAAAGTTGTTTGTTGCTTCTGGTTGATGATTACAACTTGCTGGATGAAGAGCTGGAATCTTCCTATGGCAGCTGGATTCAATTGGAGGGCACCATGCATGGCTTATGCAACTCATGCATGTGTTTACTGGTTCTCACACTAATGATTTGTTTTTCACATTTTTTTTCCCTTGAATTAAGCTCGTTAATAGCAACTCATTTGCCATCATTTGATACATTTGCTTTTGCAAGTAAAAGTTAGCTTATTACAAACTCAATGGAATTCATAAGTAATATTTATGCAATGAGAAGCCTATTTTCTTTTTGTTTTTCAATAATATGTACATACCTGCAAGTTGATTACTTGATGCTGTAGTATTCATAAGAGTTACCTGCAAAAATACCAAATTTTACTATCAAATATTAGTAATCTTAAAATGATATATGCTTAATAAAAATGTACTTCAAAAAAATTACTTTAATAATTGGGCAATTTCTCCCGTTGTGGCTTAAAGTTCTGCAAACGGAATATTTTCTTGTAAATCGATTCTTGACTGATTTTGAACTTTGTTTTTCACCTGGTTCTTTTCTTCTATTTATTTTAGGCCTACAAAAGGTATATTGTCTCTTAGTATGTGAGCAAGTAAAATTCTCTTTTTAAGGATTTATCAACAAAGTCAACTATGTCAAAATTAGTATGCAAGATAGAAGCCATGACATGCTTACATGGTATACAACTCATATGCCAACCTCCACATTCACACATTTTGTTCAAGTCATCAGAATAATGTATGTATTTGTCATTAACCTATTCAACAATTTCAAACTCCATTATGCTAGCTTTGATAACTCTTAAATTTCTTACAGATTTCCCGATCTTCCCAATCTTTCTCAAAACCCTTGGTGGTAGGTTTGAGTCCCAAGCTACAATTTTTTCTCTCCTCATAATCATCATTTTCATTATTTTGAGCCTTATGAATTTTAATAACTTAAGTATTGGCTTTCTTCTATATCCATTCAAATATCCATTCCAAGACTCTGTCATGTTATTAATGATATGGTCAGTCTTGAAGAAAGTTTCAAAATGTGGCAAGCCTAAGAGGTTGGATCATTATTATAACATCCTAATAAATTTGGAATGTTACCGGTAGGAGGTCGGACCATCCAGCCTCCCTAAGCTTGACAAAAACCAAGACCTGTTACATGACACATGTAAATTATGATACCCTCATGAAATCATCTCATATGATGCAAATGCAAAGAGGGCTCCGTGCCCACATACATAATTTGTTACAAAACATATCCATGTACTTTACAAACCACTAACCAAATATAAGTACACAAGTACACACTTTCCGCATAACAATAAAATCTTAATTCAAAAGTCCCCTATGTGACTTTCAAGACAAATATTCAGTATCCAATGCACCATCTTTGCCAAAAAGGAATGTGTGGTATCAAAAAACATGGAAAGTCTTGCAAAACACTAACAAACTGGTGGGGGTGAGTCTTTTAGTCTAAGTGTGCAGATACTAAAATAAGTAAATCTCAACATATGCAAAAGCTTTAACAAAATAACATTCAGAATCAAAGTTCAAAGCCCATAGATGCCATAGTCAAAAATAAACCAAGCGCTCAACGCCCAACGCGCGCAAAGACTTAGCGAGGAATGAAACAAGCTCTTGTCGAAAAAGGTAGCAGGTCAATCCATTTCTGATGGACGAGACCCTAAACAAGCACCTCGATGAATCATAAAGAAAAACATTAGAAAAAATAAATATGATGCAAGTATAGAGACAGAAACGTATCAATATTATATATGCATGAAGCAGTGTTTAAAAATTAGGTCGAGGCGGCCGCCTAATTTGGTTTTTATGAGGCGGCCGCCTCAATGCTTGTCAGGCGGCTGCCTCACGCCAAATCGGGGTGAGGCGGCCGCCTCACGTGAAACTTTTTTTTTTTTTTTTTTTTTTAATTTTAAAATTTTTTAAATGAAACGACGACGTATTGGGGATTTCAAAATGTCGTCGTTTCATTTACATTATAAAAAAAGAAAATTGATTTTAGGATTTTTGTATTCTCTCTCTCGACTCCTCTGCTCTCTCTCTCTCTCTCTCGGCCTATACTGCTCTTTCTTTCTCTCGGCCTCCTCTGCTCTCTCTCTCAGCCTCTCTGCGATGTTTCTGATCTCAGCGATGGCAGCGTTTGTGGTAACCTGTTCTGCTTGTTTTTCTTTTTCATTTATGAGTCAATTTCGGTTTTTGATCTGTTGGTTGTTAATATTATTGCTATATGGTAGTTCCCCTGAATGTGTATCACTACTGATTCTGGGCAAGTATCATTTTCAATAAACGATATTGTGAAAGGTTCAAAGCAAATTATAATATATTCTTCATCAAGTAAAAGATATTTCAAATATTATAGTGCTTTATTCAAACAAAAAAAATATATTATAGAGCTAGTTAACACCTGAAAGATATAAACATGTTGTTTCCTTCTGTTTGTTTGCTGAATGTAATGTTATTATATAAGGTTCGCATATAATCTGTAGATTTGGGTATTAGGGTTTTTGATTTGGGTAAAATCAGTGATTAATAATTGAATTGGATGTAAATTTTTTCTATATAGAGATTGAATAATATCAAAAACTTCATTTTCGGATCGAGGCGCCCGCCTCGCCGCCTCGAGGCAGTCCGCCTCACACCTCAATGGCCGGCCGCCTCGAGGCGCCGCCACGTATTTTTAAACATTGGCATGAAGAATATCAAATAATTCTCGATCAAATCAAAATTTCCAAAACCTACATCATTTAAAACATTTGGAAAATGATATATCAGTGTATCTACTCACAAACTAGAGCTAAGCCTACTACTTGAAGATATTCGTGGTACCAAGTGGAAGGTCCTGTGTGGTATTAACAAAGCACGAATCTCAAAGTGTGGTTAGCATTGAGGATTCCTATGGTCCTAATCCGATGCGTGAATGATGCATGAATGCATGTAGTCAAGAAAGTGAAACTTTTACGCTTATTCTATCTAAATGAGCTATCACATACCCAAACATCTATCGGTCTGATACCTAATCATGATATTTCCTAAAGTGGCCAACAATTGCCTTAAGGTAACTGAACTTATTGGCGAATCCGAATGTCGTTGAAATAACTAAATTCTTTAAACATGCAACAAATAATACTTGCCATAGCATCACCTCACTACTATGCACCACATTCAGCCATGATTCTTAATACTAAAGTTTCCAATATCAAACTAGGTCGCCAACTATCCTCATACACCTGCATAAGCTATTGACCATACACACACGTGTGCAATGTTTAAAAATACGGGGCGGCGCCTCGAGGCGGCCGACCATTGAGGCGCGAGGCGGACCTCCTCGAGGCCCGCCTCGATCCGGAAATCGGAAAAATAATCCAAAATACATTCATTTCTTCATAATTCATAGTATGTTCAAAAAACTATTGATAAGTAATCCAAAATACATTACTTTCATCATAATTCATAGTATGTTCAAAAAATTATTGATAACTAATCCTTAAAACTTTTAAACCCAAGACTAACCAACAAAATCCACACAATGCACACACAAATTCCAATTACATCCAATTACCAACAAATTCCAATTACATCCACACAATGCACCAACAAATTCCAATTACACAATGCACTCCTTCCAGGCTCAATGCACCAAAAAATTCCAATTACATCCACACAATGCACCAACAAATTCCAATTACACAATGCACTCCTTCCAATTACATCCACACAATGCACCAACAAATTCCAAATTCCAATTACACAATGCAACAAATTCCAATCAAAAGGAAACATTGACTGAAAATAAGTAAGTAAAGGAGAAGCAGACGAGAAGCAAACAAATAAATAAGTAAAATCCTAAAGCAGACGAAAAGAAAACCGATAGATGATGATGTAAAACAGACGACGAAGCAGACGAGACGCAAAGCAGACGAGAAGCAGAAACCGAGCAGAGGAGAAGCAGAAACCGAGTAGAATCCAGAGAGAAGCAGAAACCGAGCAGAGGCCAGATAGAGACGGGAAGCAGAAACCCTAAAGCAGAGGCGAGATATCAAATGAATTCCTTTTTTTTAATAACGATGTCAAAACGACGACGTTTTGGTCTGATTAGGAAAAAATAAAAAAAAGGGTCACCGATGAGGCGGGCGCCTCATCGGTGAAAGGCGGCCGCATCAGTGGTTAGCGTATAAGGCGGCCGCCTCGATGCGCCGACGCCGTGAGGCGGTACGAGGCGGCCGCCTCGAAACGTTTTTTAAAACACTGCACGTGTGTACACAATTCTTTCAAGCATTAACATTAAGCACACTACATTGCCATAACTTCACCCAACACTTCCATTCCACCCTTCGCGTTAACATTACATAACAAACTTGATCAATTCAACAAACATAACACACACTCCATAACATTACATCTCATACCTTAATCCAATACCATCAAAGACTCTCACGCTATATGCCATAAACATACACATTACACAACCATAAACACACACATAATCATCCACACGCTACCAACATCAATTCTATGCACTAACAACTTCCCTCCTTAACAGGCACACGACCACAACACTATAAAGTTATATCATGCTATATTTCAAAACACAACATTGCATCCTCACCTTAAAAACCATTCGCATGTCTAATCATTACCAAAAACACAAACTCAAGCTTCCCCTCCTTACACCCTATTTGGCCATGATTAAGACCGTAACAAACTTGACCATCACCAACAAATATAATGCATATTCTGTGGTAATCCATCACTCAAATGAAAAAAAACCAACTTCCCTCATTCACCCTTAAGTTCGGCCAAAACAGTTCCATTAACAACCTTGAAAATTTCAATGATTCACATGCTAAATTCATGTTATTAAATCATGGAATGCATTAATATACACCCTAAGCAAACTCACTCAAGTCAATGCATCAAATTTAAACCTAGGGTTTTTGTGGATTTTGAAATTGAGAGATAAAAATGCTTGACTTGAACTCAAAATTGAAAGAAAAAGAGATTAGAAGCTTACTTGGCTTTATAGAGCTTGAAGAAGCACCAAAATTTCATACTTCAGGCTTGCTTTGCCAACATGAATGAAAGTAAAATTTTGAGCGGTTTAAATCTATAAATTTCTTGATTAAAGGGATGAAGAAGACAGTGAACAAGGCTATTTAAATAACAAGGGAAATACGTTTTTAACAATAAAATAATATTTTCTAATTTGGAACATGTTAAAATTTAGGGGTAAATTCATAATTATATTGAACAGTTGGAAATACGTGTGTTTTTGTCTTGGTTCTAATCATAATTTGGAAACATATTCAACCAAAAATTATAGATCTTTGTCTAAGATTTCTGACCATATAAAGATCACTAAAATCAGACATTAGTATCTCAAGTTATAGCCAAAATATCGAAGGTTGTCCGAAAGTGACTGAAAAGTTAAATGCGTAATGTAATCACATAAATTTCATTGGATTTTGGAAAAATAATTTTGCGATCACTCACGCACTAATGCATGATTTTATATTAAATGATATGTTACGCGTGTAGAAAATGATCGTTGGTATCATGTCGCGGTAACATGGGTATTACATTCTCCTCCTTAAATTGGATTCGTCCTCAAATCCCATTTAAGGTTGAGTCTTGAGTCTGCCTTGATAGATATATCACGAAGCTCCACTCCTTCTAACATATTCTTAGATTTCCCATGTTGCTCCCTGGACATGTAATGATTCCTACTGATTATCACTGATAGAAACTCTCGGTTCCAAAAATGAATTTCCTTGCTACCACAACTGGAATATCAGTAATAGTCACCGGTTGCTCTCTAAATAATAAGTCCTAACCCAGACCTAAAATTTACTGCTAAAAAATATGAGACTCGTCAAGAATTTACCTTCCAAGAAAAAACACGTGAAATATCAGATGTACTTTATCTATATTATGTGGTAGCACCAGCTCATAAGCTCTTTTCTCCAGCCTTATAAGGATCTGAAACGGCCCGATGAATCATGGGCTAAGCTTGCCCTTCTCAGCGCTTCTCTTAATCCTCATTTTTTTAATAGTAACACTCTCAGAAAAACATAGTCTTCAGCATGGTATTCAAGGTCTATTTGGTAGAACCGTCATATAATATGTCTACTATGCGTGTCTTAAATCTTACTAATTCCACATAACTACCTTCCCTGATTCTTGAACCAAGTCTGGACCTAACAACTTGGATTCACTAATCCCAAACCATTCCACTGGGGACTTACATTTCTACCCATATTGAGCTTCAAAAGGCATCATTAATATGCCAATATAATAACTATTGTCGTAGGCGAGTTTGCTCCACAACAAGTGTTAATTCAACCCACTTCGAGATCTAGAGAATAAATCATTAACATATCCCATCAGGCTTGAAAATACCGCGTTCAATTATAACGGCAGAAAATATGCCAAATTAGTCGACCAACCAATCGAGTCGAGGTATTCCTGAGTTCAAAGGAGGCTTATCACACAGTTCATAGTAACTTCATTCCATATCCCAATGCACTACCACTTTGTCTCCATATCTCTAAATATTATGATCGTCAATAAAAATTAGTATTTCCAAATCTAGCTGAATTCTATCATTTACATCCCGAACATAACTATTGACTAACTACATTTCATTTACTTGCGTAGGTAAAACCAATTTTACTTGAATGTGCGCCATTATCACCTGACTCACGTAGCTAAAACCACATTACATCTTATATTCATTGTCATACATCATACATTCTCTTTCTCATACCAACGACTAAGTAAGCCAAACTCTCAATTAATTAATTGCTTAGGGTGCTAACTAGGACATTTCCCCTAAAAAAATAAGAGAAAATCGAGCAATCATATCCATTTAAAGTTTCATTGATTTGATACTTCAAGCTAATGTGATCGGTAAAGTCTTTAAGCTATTCGTCATATAAATAGCGCCTCCAACTTTTGATAGGAATAATATCAACAACCATTTCCAAGTCGTGGTTAGGGTAATCTTACTCGCAAGTTCTCGGCTGTTTAAAAAGAAAACCATTACTTTTCTATATTACAACAGTATTGTTGATGGTGTTTTTTAAGCACTAAGATATTTAAGCAGTACGGCATGGGTAAAAAGGAAACTCATTTGTTGATCGAGATCATTAATACCGACCCGAACACATGAGTGCGGGGCCGAGCACTTTACGATCGGTAAACCGACCACTTAAGATCGGATGACCGGGCATTATCAGATCGACAGCAACATTCTCAGTTCAGAGGACCATTTGTGACCGACCTCATAAAGACCGACCAGATAGCGAGATATGCTCCATATGATAAGTTATCATATTCTTATGGGATAAAAGATAAGTTATCATATTCTTATGGGGTAAGGAGATAAGTTATCATATTCTTATGAGGTAAGGAGATAAGTTATCCTACTTTCATAGGGAGAGGTTGATGAGTCAGTATCCTAATAGGATATAGGAAGTGAAGGTAGTTTTCAACTAGGAATCCTTATGGGAAAATGAATCTGATTTCTTCACTATTATAAATAGAAGGGGAAAGTGTAAGTAAGAGGTATCAATATCAGCATCAATATCATTACCATCAGACTTGTAAAACACAAGAGTTATCAGAGAAGCATATCTCAGTAATAAAAGTATCATTCGTTTTGTGCCCATGGACGTAGGTGGGATCCGATCCGCCGAACCACGTTAAATCTCTTTCTCGATTGGTGTATTAATCCGTCTTTTGCCAAATTTGATTTTGGTTTCCCATAAACAAAACAAATTCACAGTTGGAGGAGGATTGTCTCGGGGGTAAAAAACCCTTATTGCCCTTGAGACCAAAATCAGCCGTC